>JANHFO010001416.1:169857-188286 GCA_032468095.1 Pareas carinatus
CTGGCGAGCAAAGTCGATAGGGAAGCGTGATTCACTTAACAATCGTGCCAAGAAAGCTTGTAAAATGGAGTAAAATTCACTTAACAAGCGTCTTGCTGAACAACAGAAATTTTGGGCTCAATTGTGGTTGTAAGTCAAGGACTGCCTGTATGTTGTAGGTACATTCTATCAAAGGATAGCCTTCTGTTTTCATGCAGTTTCAAACTTCTATTAAAGTGGGAAAACCTTGAAGCTTTACACTTTAGAAAGCATCAGAAAGGTTTATTAGTTCAGTTTCAATGTCTGATAATCAGTTCTAGGACAAGCAAGTGGCGGTTTTGAACTGACGTTATACATAGATATGGACTTATGCTTTAAATTGAAAATTCCTCCTGCTTAAATTTATTTACATTTAAGCCATGATTGTTTATCTTGCTTTTTAACTTTTTAAATGGAACTATTGCACAGTTGAAGATATAGATTAATAAACAAGAAAATATACTAGCAAGATTGTTATATTTTTTCCTGCCAATTAACTTTAATACAAAAATTGGCTTAGTGAATACAAAAATATAGCTACCGTAATCATTTTCATATGCATAATTTGTAGACAAAATACAGAAACTTTTTTTCTGGACAATGAGCAGGAGAAATACAGAGATAATCCATTTAGGTTTTTATTATTGTAGAGTCTGAAAAATGTAGCATCCCTAAAAGAAGGCAATTCATTGAGCCTGGAAGTATCACAAACAAAAGAATTGTGCGTTATGATGAGAAAGTCTCTCCTGTTGCCAAAACCCCTTATTGCTTAAAAGTGTCTCTTAATGCCCAGCTAAATACAGTTCTTTAAAATGTCTCCATGTTGATTTTTATTATCTGAAATAACAGGTAACAAATCTGTACCATTATACTGGGTCAGGGCTAGACTTTTGCATAGCAGGCATTTGAAAATAAGTTTGAAAGGACACAACAGTTCAGAGAAAAGATTCATGAATCCAGTTGCAACAGTAATAATGGCCTTGTATTGTCACCACCACCACTTCTTTATGATCTGTTGCCTTTACAACTGAGGCACTAAACTTAGCACGTAAGAATATGATGGCGCTCTGTTTCTCTTTTCATTACTTTGGCTCACCTTGCTTCATCTCCCACACAGACAACTATCCTTTTGGAAAAATAAACCGCACTGTGGATATGTTTCACTGAACAATGGGTAAGCATATTCCCAGTGCTGGAAAAGAAGCCCGGTGGTTCCATGTTTCATATTAATTTGTGTGGAAACTTTAACCATGCACAATGCAACAATATAGATAGTGCTACTAGACTGAAAATTGCTATACAAAGTGAGAACTTCTATTTCTTTTTAATGTTTAATTTCCTTTCTGTCTCATTTTCAATTAGATGCTCTGTTTGCATGCAAGATGCCACATATTACCAGGCCCCCAAATCCCATGTCTCTAATTTAAGGAAAGGTAGTCCTTTGAGGTGTTCTCCACTAATAGTGCTTTAAACATCAAGTTGTTTATTGAGCTACACTGATTTTCATGTATATGCAGGCAATTCAAATGGTAATCTGGCCATAGGGAAATCCTAATTCCTTTAAACTACAAAAGAGCAGCTATTTGTTTTCATTCCAGTTCTTTATTGCATTGGGAAGCAAGATCATTACTGATCACAAAGACATGCTTTGTTCTGAAAAAAAATATGCAGCCATGCCAGTCAGTGGGCCTCTATTCTCCTGCTAAGCTTCCTGGAATGTTTGGTAGCCATTCCGTTTAAAAAATGGGAAATGAAATGCTAACAGCTGAGAGTTAACTGTTAAACAGTATTAAAATAAACTGATGCATGTAAAGTCTGGGCAGGATTACAGCCTTATATTTTGTCAGCCACCATGATTATGGTACCTTGTAGTCAGTTCACCCAGGTTCTACTGATGCATGCATTATATTTGGTGCATTGTTATTTGGTTTATGTATCTAATTGCAAATAGCATAAATATATGTTTTTATTTAGGCTGTAAAATATCAGTTTTATATTTCTTTATCAGAAATAAAATACAATACAATTCCCATGTAACTTTATACAGTACTCCTAGTGAACCATGATTACAGATTTACTAAAAATTATTAAAAGACAGATACTAGTTTTTGTCTTACTAATGTTTTATTCTGTGCAGTTTTATCTTTCTCTATATGTGCAACATACTTATCCAAATGACTCCTTTTCTTAGAGGATATATTTTGCTTCTAATTGCTTCTAGCTTTACTTTTCTATCAATTCTTCATTTTGTGTAGTTGCTACCAATATGTACATAGCAGAATAGGTGCACTGATGATATTAAATCCCAAAGCATGCATTTTTAAAAATAACATTGGATCTCTGAATATATCCAAAACATGGTAATATATTTTGTGTGAATATTTCTGAATTTAAAACCCACAATTAACTAGCCTAGTCTGTTTAATGTTGAGAATTATAGGCTTATAGAAATGAAAATAAGATACTATTGCCATACTAGGTAATTTGTGCAAATAGCAGAAGCCCAAGCCAAGTCACTGTGATATCTACAACATTATAACAATTGTTTTATTATCCAAAACTTTTGTTGTTGTGTTGCAAAAGTAGACGTGCAATAATTACAAGCACATGGAATAAATAGATGAAAATCATAAGGCTGCTTTTACAGTGTATTCTATTAAATACATTGGAAACAATTGCACAAGAGCAGATAATCCATTAAACCTCAACCCCCAGTTCGTGGACCAGCAGCGGGTCACAGCATACCAGAAAATGGGCCGCACAAACAAGCTAAGTCCCATTTACATAATGCACGGAGCATGCAAAACTATGCCCCCTCTGTTTCGTGGAAAAACCTTTCTCCATGGAACCGGTCCCTGGTGCTCAAAAGGTTGGGGTGGCACTTCATTAAACAACTATATACCAGCAGTGTGCTGCTAAGGTTACTGGGGCCAAAAGAAAAAAAAGTCTAATTTGTAACTGATAAATTATAATCTATACCACATAGATTTTAAAGAGAAAGACACATGGAGAAAATGTGAAGCATCACTGTGGTATTTTTTCACTGATGTTTTTATATGATGGTTAATGACTAAGATCAGAGATCAAAGTTTATTTAGGCATAGACTAGCTTTTAGAAAGGAATATTAAATGAATTCTACGGAAGAATACTTTTTATATTGTATTACTAATCAAATCAGGATGTCTTCTAAAAAAAGCTATAAATGAAAGTGTTGAATGTCAGCACATTTTCAATTTTTCAATACAGAAATAGAAAGCTATGTGGAAACCCTACATAATTCATTATGCTAGCTAACAAAACATAACAAAAATAATGTAAGAC
The DNA here is from genome assembly GCA_032468095.1 of Pareas carinatus. NCBI lineage: Eukaryota > Metazoa > Chordata > Lepidosauria > Squamata > Pareidae > Pareas > Pareas carinatus. The sequence continues at coordinate 173,198 of JANHFO010001416.1, forward strand.
TGCTAGGCTATTTTGCAGCCAAGTTTCAGCATATTTCTTTATGTATAGTATTTTTTTCTTTTCCTCTCCTTTTTATAACATTAACATTAGGTATTCTATTATAGGCTAAAAATGAAGAAAAGCAGTGCAAAATAACTCATTTAACTAGAGATTTAAGAGTCCAAGCAGTAAAAGTAAATTTTCTCTGTTATTAACTTCTGAATCTAAACAGAAAATTTAGAAAATATGAAATGAAATTCTTACCCTTACTATCTGGAGCAGGCTATTTACAAAGGATATTTACATTATATACTTGCTTTCTTTTTTCTTTTTAAAAGTATATTTCTTTTCAAAGATGTAACTGAAAATATTGTTTGAAAAACAAGCTGTAATAAACGATGTTCAATTTCAGAGATTCAATAACTCATACTTTTTAAGTTCAGTACTGAGAATTCTCAGTTAACATACCAATTGTGCAGTGCTCGCCATTCCAGCCTTGGTTGCATTCACATTTCCCATCTTTACAAGTTCCATGTTCAGCACATCGAGGATGGCATGCTCTTTGACTGCAAGATGCTCCAGCCCAACCTTCTTCACATCGGCACGTTCCACCCATGCAAACACCATGAGCACCGCAGTCAACAGAGCAAATTTCTGAGACAGAAATAAAGAATGTGGTAGGTGAAAGGAAAAGGAAGAAGGAAAAAAAGCACAGTAATTAGTTATTTCAAGTGATTCAGAAATTACATCTTTGCTAATACTTGATTATTTATTCAGCAGATCTAGTGATATATCTCTTCACATAGTTTAGAGATTTTTCAATACGTGATCATTTTTTATCACATATTTCTTAGGAGTAGTCGGAAATTATACACTTCTATAAATTTATAAGGTTTTGTTGATTATTTTCAGTAAAAAGTGTCACGTGTACTGAAAAAAGGGGATTATAATGCAAATATATCTTTTTTTAAACAGTAATAAATTAAAACACTACAATGTCAAGTTGCAATATTTGACTTTAAATACTATACAATATGAATTCTTCAGGTTTTAGAATCATATATATCTTTTGCTTAAATTCTGTTGATACAGGAACTTTTGAGAGTTCAGTAACACTATCAGTGGTGAATTTCACATATCCATTTTTCGTAAGTTAATGTGGCTTTCTAACTGCTCATGTTATTTTTAAAAAGAGTAGTCATATTTATTTTTCGAAATTTATAATCTCAAAAATGTTAAGTATGAAGGCTTTGTATAGGCAATACACAGAGTAGAAAAATAATGTTTCAGACATTTATCTTTTATTCATTTAAAAAATCACTAATATCCTGAAGTGTACCATTGTGGCAAGAATTTTTTTCTATGTGAGTGGATATATGAGATTGGCATGAAAAGTATATACATATAGAAACCTTTCTCTTCATCATAGTTATAAGCTGTGATTTTTCTTGGCATTTTTGTATGCTGAAGTCCTATTCATTTTAGACCTTATTACATTTGCTGATCAATAAACAATTTTGAACAATAAAGTCTTAGTTGTATGATGTTAATGGCCTTAATACTGAGTATGATAAATGTTTGTTATTTGGATATTTGTTTTACAGCACAAACAGTTTTATGTCTTAAGTGGACAGAAGAGAAGGCTATGCATGAGTGATTAAGTTAAATTTCACTGTGAATCAGGAAAATTCAAATGCTTTAACAATTAAGGACATATACTACTTTATAAAACATTTACATTTTAAAAAAAACTGCTTATTTTTTTCTTTTTCTTTTGTTTCCATGAAAAATACAATCTATAATATCAAACAACACAGATGAAGTCTCATGGAACAATTTCCTGTTTATAAATCAGAACACTAATCCTAAAAAGAAATTATTTGTGATAAATATTTAGGTCTAAAAAACATAAACGTCTGAAAAAGATTAATTCACCTTGACCACTTTATCTATTTCAAAGCACTGTATAACATCAAATGTACAATTAATAATGTTGACAGTATATGTGTCAAGAGTGAATATTGACCTGCAAAACTTTCTCCCTATCATGTTTTATGTTATGAATTAGATTTTTTTTGTTATAAGATGTTTAGATAGATTAACTTCAGAATATCTTTGCTTTCCAAAGGCTTACCTTTTCTCCTCAGTCTAATCAATTTTTCATTAAAGAGAAGGTGTTTATCAGCTTTTAGCAGATCTGCTTTAAAGTAAGGTGTGTCAATCTTTGTAATGAGCTTATTAATTAGGGTTAATTTAGAAAAACTGGAATCAGAGAGCTAATTGACAACCACTAAGGAAAAGGGAACAAAACAGCTTATAATTTTCTCTTTTGGAATGTTAACAATTTTTCCTAAACTGAAACATCTTCATTTGATTGAATGCAAATTATTTCAAATATAATTTGATTAATAAATTTGATTAATAAAAAATAATATTTTTCAAAAGCTTTCTGCAACTTTCAATTAACTTCAAAAGTAGTTTAATTTCCTAGTTGACTAAATATGAGCAAATGTATGTTGGCTTCAGAGTTAATTTCTAGATTACAAATGCCTGGGATGAAAATGAGCTTTAATTACAGTGAGCATTATGGTGTGGTATGCTGGTTTGACAGCTGCTGATAGAGAAACTTTACAGAGGTTGGAGAGCATAGCACAAAACATCGGGGCTGTCCCGATACTGTAGACGACATCGTTAGGGCCCGCTGCCTTAGAAGAGTTAGAAAAACCCTCCTGGACGACTCACACCCTGGTCAGTCCTTCTTTATTTTCCTATCATCGGGCTAGAGATATAGGAATATAGGCAGCCGTACAAACAGGCTAAAGAACAGATTTTATTCGTAGGATGTCAAACTCCTAAATGAAAAGTAATAATATAGCAACGTGGTGTCTGCATGTATCGGGGGGGGGGCTGCACGAAGGGAGGCTCAACCAATCTCATTGTACACATGTTGTACTATGACAATAAAGGTTTCATTTAATTTAATTTCATTAAATTTGAGGCAAAAATAAATCATAACAGGCAGGTATTGTGTCCTTATTGTTAATGGGAAATGCTGCATGTGAAATGGATATGACTAAGACTGATAAACAAACTACTTTTTATCTTTATAAAAAAATGCAAAATCCTTGATAAATCAAAATTATGATAGGGGGTAGAGATCAATACTTACTGACTCATCGGATAATGACTATGGGATATGAAAATTTTTGACTTGGAATGTCATGGGTATAAAATTTTAAAAAGCATAAACCAACAAGTCACTAGTCATGAAAGGAAAATTAGTATCTGTAACACTAAGGAAAAAAAGGAAGGGATATAATAGATGAATGAAAGTGATCTGATCATGTTGAGAAGAACGGATGAACATATACATGGAAAGTTGGAAAGATCATATAGTGTCTTCTGTGCTTACTGTTTTCTTGCAGAACCCGAAACAAAATATTGAGCCCAAACATATATTCATATTTCCTCTCTTCCCATATATTTTCTGAAAGCCTGAACATGGCTCAAATTGTCTTTTGAAATCCATAACTTCCAGAGGCTTGTTTGCATTTCTGCCAATTTTATATATGAAAGGAAACCTAGCAAATTTTCTTCATGTTCAATTCCTGCACATTGACTTTAGTTAGTGGTATTGACAGGGAGAGTAGCTTATGTTAAAGTTAGTTTAATATGAAAATATTTAAGTGTATTTAATTGATGACATTGATGATTTAGCATAGATACAAAGTATTTTAATAGTGAGACATTTGAAACATTTGGCCATTGATATTAATTAGCCACAGCGTCTAGTATTATACAAAAACCTCCAGTTAAAATTAAGTATAGTTAATTTGAACATGTTCTCAATTTAAACCTAGCTTGTTTCACAGTACAAGATGAATTGCATTTAACACTGTAGGGTCTGGTTCTCATGTAAAAAAAAAGGAGAAAGCAGATTTGATATCATGTGAGGGAGTTCTTAAACTTTTCCCATTCCATTTTTCTTTATATGTATATATTATATTCATTTTGAGTCTCCACATTAAATATTGAAATTGAATTAAATAAATAGTATAGCAAAGAATAAAACAATACTATTTTAGCAGTTGCAATTTTCAGAGGAACCTGAAATGGGTATGGGGTTACTACAGATTATATATTACAAATTAAAACTAACAGCAATTAATGCCAACTTTAGTTGATGATACAAGAAACTGTGTTTATAGAAAATAAAATATTCTAGCTTGTATTGCCAATATTTACATTGATAGTAGACTTTAGTGGGATTTATAAATTAATCAATTTAATTCATAAATCCCACTACAGAATCTTGGAAGTTTTTAATGTTATTAGCACAAAACAATTTCTCCAAAATTCTTACCATTAGAGCAATCAGGACCAGTCCAATTAGGATCACAATTACAAGTGCTACTTTCTTGCAGATATGTGCCATGGCCAGAGCATTGGTCCGGACACATTGTTTTCAGTATTTCACAGTTGTTACCACCCCAACCTGGATTACAGTGGCACTCTCCATGGATACATACTCCATGATTTGAACAGACTGGATCTAAACAATCAGCTGGAAAAAAAAGTTTGACACCTGTAAATTTCACTATTATTTGTCAGGCTATATTCCTCATATTACACATGAACAGATTAAAAAATATATCATGAATCTTATTAGGTATTGAAAAACAAAGAGGGAACCCAAACTCAACCTGAGAGATAACATCAGGATAACATACTTCAAAGCTATATGTTCTAATAATTGGGAGACCCAGAAGAATACAGATGTATTTCTGTCATGGAATATATAAAAGGGAAGAGAGTTACATAGGCAGGATGGTCAACAAATAAAATATTTCAATAAAACAGGAATAGTTGGTAATTTAGTATCATATTAAACTTGTCCTCCCTAATTCTTTTTCATGTCCCCATTATATGTTTCATTTACCTATATTATTATTATTATTATTATTTATTATATTTATATACCGCCCTTCTCCCCGAAGGGACCCAGGGCGGTGCACAGCCATATAAAACACGCAGTGAAACAATCGCATACAACAGAAGACACGATTTAAAAACAATTAAAATACAAAAAGATACAAGGCTAGTTTACATTCTGTGTTTCTGCGTCTTTATTAATAACTTTATCATGTTGTATTTTACTTCCTAGAAAAAATGAAAACGAGCATCTGTACAAGTCTTCAGAATGTAGCTTTGTTTGAAAACAAGGATAGAAAACCAGTTTGGTATAGTAGTTAAGTCATCAGGCTATATATAAACAGAGGGACTGTGAGTTCTAGTCTGTCTTGGGCACCAAGCCAGTTGGACCAGTCACCTTTCAGCTTTAGGAAGGAGACAATGGCAAGCCATTTTGAAACTTTCCAAAAAAACTCCAGGGACTTGTCCAGGAGGTTGCCAGGAGTCAAGGTTGACTCAAACATACATGAAAAAAAAAATATGAAATTTGCATTCAGAACGTTGCTGTTCCCCAAAGTGTGAGAGATCATTTGTACAGTAATTCAGACTTCTGGCATTGGAAGTACAAGTACCAGGAAGAATGAGGGTTCAGTTGATCGTTACAATCAAATTGTTGTCTGCATAGTTGTGGTAAACTGATAGTCAGAATATGTCTACTAAATGTGCATTCATGTCATCATAGCAGATTTATGAAAAAAATACAGCATTTGAAGTTGTCTATTTGTATACAAATTTCATTTGGTTCTTCCCTTCCATCAGTAGTTGCCTATACAACCCTCCCAAAAAACCTCTCAGATCAACCCATTTTTCACATTGTTCTATGACCTGTTGTGTAAAGAGCAAATAACAATGGTGCATGCATCTATGGAATTTATTTAGTTATAACTAAGTGACGCTAAAGACTTTCAAATATATTAGTGAATAAACAGTGGAGCATACCACCAGTTTAAGTTTTAAATGTTTTATTTTACTGTGCTTTAGCTGTTTAATGAAAAAGTATACATATTTTTCAGGGTCCAAGTCCGATTGAAACTGTTTTAAATACTTAGGATTTCTTGGTAAGGTGTGCAAAATTTAATATTCTTCCTATAGTCAAAATAAGAGCTAAGGAAGTAGAATCCAAACTTGGTGTGCAAATGCCAACAATTTTCCTATCTGGGAACCATAATACAGTTTTTCATCCTTTTTCCATCACCAGCTAATAGATGACATACATTTATATGTACATTTCTTCTCTGCTTTATGTGTGCGTATCTTTTCTTCCTATAACTATAGTTGTGGAGGTTTTTACTAGTAGTTTCTATATATATTGTCTGCTGTAAACTACTAGAGTAACCAACTGTAGCAGTGACTTATAATAGCTATCTGAAACTAGCAATCTTTTTAAATTGTAAAACTGCACTCTAAACCACAAAATGGCTTACAAATATCTTTTAGCTTTGCAATATGATAGCATTTTAAAAACAGGCTAAAATGAGAGTTGCATTCTGCTTACAGAGGCATGTCAGCTCAAATAAAGCTATCTGTTGTTGATTTGTGTAACTTTATTCCTGAATTATTGCGTATTTTTAAATGAGAGCAGTATAGTGGATAAGGGAAGATGTTTGGTGGCCTGGTTCAGTTTTAGTAGATAGAGATATCCCAAAGGTACTTTTTCAAAAGTCAACTGAATTTTCTTTGTTTTTCCTTGAAGACATTTCACTTCTCATCCAAGAAGCTTCTTCAGTGAAGAATGGAAGGATTTATATTCCTTGATTTATATTTTTTGACTCCTCTTTTGAACCAGCGGTCCTCTCTGTCCAGAATCTGTACAGCAAAGTCCACATTTTGGACAGAAAGGACCACTGATTTGAAAGAAGGAACAAAGAAGCCTTCTGTATTAAGATTGAACAGCCCTTTCTCAACAGAGGGTGGGACATACAATACCACCTATCTCCTCTCTACAATGCAGTCCTTTCAGCAGTCCCAAGAAGGTTCCACATCCATTTGCACTATTCAATTGACCCTGAGGGCACAGGTAAACCTCCAAGTGGCCTCAAGGACTCTCAGAAGAAGTGCTAACAACCAGATGACTGCAAGGAATATAAATCCTTCCATTCCCTGACATTCAGTCAGAACCGAAGAAGCTTCTTTGATGAGAAGTGAAACATCTTCAAGGAAAAAGAAAGTCCAGTTGCTTTTTGAAAAAGCACCTTTGGGATACCTATGACCTACCTGGATGACTTGAGAACCACCATAGATGGGTAGAGATTTGTTTTTGCTTCTTTTGTTCTCAAAAGACATTTATTTAAGAGAGATCAACTTGGAGATGACAACAGCAGCTATTTAACTCAGGTTAAATATGCATGTGTGGCATATCTGAAATATTTCATTTTTCCATTGGCGGGATTTGGCAGTGGGCATGTCACTAAAATTGGTGTGTTAAGGCTCTGTGATGCTTATCATGCATATGTTTCTTTTTATTTTTCCTCCCAAAAATAAAAATTACATACGCCTGCCTTGGTAGTTTTCTAAGAATGATGCAGTCTCTTATCAATCCAGGTGCTGCAGTAATTTGTGGCTTTTAATGGGTTGCATACCTCAGATTTAGCCCAATATTGGAAGAGGCCTCAGTGATATGTTTGCTGGATAAAAATCCAGTTTTTGATATCTGCTTTGGCTTCATGGTTTATAAGTATGAAACAGAAACATTATATTTGTAGAAATAGAAACTCTCTGATGCTTGAACAGTTTCACCTGGCTACTATTGTTTATGCTGTCTTGGACATGAAGCACATTGAATGCCATATTAGCTTCAGCAGCACACATTGTGCCTGAAATTGAATTTGGTATGATTGGAATTTTCTACATATATTAAAACTCGGGTTTTATTTTGAACTATCTTGAATGTGAAACTTTGTGAAATTCCTTTCCAAATGTAAAAGCTTCTGTATAGAATGTTATATGGACCATTTCAATCACTTTGAAAAGATTTTGTACTCAAAATAAGAATTTTTTATTAAGTTTCACACCTGAAGTGATTTAGAACAAAGTTTTTGCATACTCCTAATTAGAAATGACACACAAGCGTCATCTGATATAGATCGACAAAAACTTTTTTGTTTATGTAAACTTCATATAGCTGATCTAGCACAGTAATTTAATTTGTCTCTGGAGGAAAAGCAATAGGTAAGAATTAGAATAGAATTAGGAAGTTTGTGGGCCACTTGTGTTAAACCAGACTCTTATTTTACGACTCCCAGAACATCTTTAAATCATGCAACTGAAATCTGTGAGTATTGTTTAAAACTTTGATGGTAAAAAACATGCAAAATACTTGTATAAGCTCTGTGAAGCTTAATGCATCAATTTTATATTTATAACCTCCAATCCTTTAAAAAGAAAAAAAGTCAGAGCGGAAGAGCTTTCCCAAGTTTTTTTTGTAATGTTTGCCCTACAACCCCCCCTGCAGCTTCATTATCCAGAGACCTCCTCCTGCCCTGTACTGATTTCCCATGGCTCAGATTGGTAGTAATTGGTATAATATACAATAGACTAACTTAAAATAAGTATACAGAATCTTTGTGGTTATGCTGGACTTGAAGTATTACTAGCTCTTCAGAATAAATGGCATTGCAATGATACTGTAAAATATAAAATTGGAAAGACTGGATGAAACTTTAGCTTAACATAGATGTTTTTAGAGATCAAAAACTTCATATTTACATTAAGGCCAATACCCTTATCAAGATGCTGGAATAAAGAACTGAAGTCTAAAGAAGGATGAAAGTGTTTGGATTAGATACCAGAAAGAAACTGGCAGAAGTACTTGTGAAAATCAGAACAGGCACAAGTATAGTGAGATGTAAAGATGGCAGGAAAGGTGCAGCAAGGTATTGTAGATAAAAACTATGAAATCCTATACGGTAAGATGTAGCTGAAATGAAGATTCTGTAAGAAAACTTGGCAAGGCTAGCTGTTCCTGATAGGACATTTTCTAGTGAAACAGGAAAGTACATGTACAAGGATTTCATAAGTGTTTCATTTGAAATTTATTGGGTAGGGTACAAAGAGAAAGATAGAAAACCGTTGTGACTTCTGCTTGTTTGCAGTGCAGTGCAGTGCAGTCACAACCTCAACTTTGCTTTACATTTCTAAACATTTCAAGCCATTTCTGTACCCACATAACCATTCTAATAATCAAAACCTAAAATCAAAGTTTCATTGTTTCAATTTTGAACAAAAACTGAAATTCTTTCTCTTAGCTTTCTAATTTTTGTTTCTTTTTGCTATTTTACAATGGATTAAAATAAAATATTTTTAAAAAAATGAAATGTATTTGAAGTTAAGTTATTGTATCTTACCAATATATGAAAATGTAGAACAAATTAACATGAAGCAAAATGAAGTAAGTCAAGATTTGTACTGGACCACAAGAAAGGTTGAATGAGTTTTAAAACATGAATAGATTGTATTTTTTTGCAATTATACAGTATGTATTTGAGATATAGATAGAACTTTTATTAGACCTAATTCATTTTCAAAATATGTTACATTATAGGAAAATGAAAACAAGCAGGAGTTTATCATTGCCACCTTCAGGTTTAAAGAGAGAGTGCAGTAAGAAATATATCCTAGTCAATATTTGATGGAAAACAGAAATGGTCATGCAGCATATATTTCCTTATTTCAGAAAGTATAATTATATAAAATATTTTTGAATATTTATTATAATTAATATGTGTCAAATGCAAGGAATCAATCTACAAAATGTCTACAATCTACAACTTCTTTACAAGAAGTTGAATAGAAAAGTAATTTGTTGTGAAAAATAAGGGATGAATCCTGTCTTATTGGATATATCTAACGTTGTTCAAAATCTACTTGGAACTTTAATAGGTTTACCATTGTTTTCAAATTATTATTAAATGGCAGTGGCAAAAATGAAGCTATTGTCTAGTGGCTAACACCAGGCTAGAAACCAGGAGACCGTGAGTTCTAGTCCCGTCTTAGACATGAAAGCCATCTAGGTGATCTTGAGCCAATTCACACACACTCATCCCAACTCACCTTATAGGGTGGTGGTTGTGGAAAATAGGAGGAGGAGGGTGTGTTGGATGCATTCGCTGCCCTGAGTTATTTGTAAAATAATAGAGGCAAGATTTAAATAATGTAAATTTCTATATTCATTTCAATGTTTGACTGTCAGTTCTGTTCAAAATGTTAAAACCCAACAACATAAGTATAAAAATAATCATTTCTACATGTTCAAAATGGTTTTTTATTTTTTTTAAAAGTCAGCAAAAATCAGTCTTCCTAGATCACTTGGGAACATATCTCAATAACCTGCATCTGCTACAGAGAAATCTTGATCTTGAATTGCTGTGAGATGAGGCCATGGCAAATGTAAGCAACTGGATTAAATGAGGAGGTATAAAAAGTATATGTGTGTGTGTATAGTAGTTTTGCAAAATTACACCAATAGATACCTTACCTTATAAAAGTACATGCATTGGTTATTGTTCCATTTTCCTGTCCCTGCTGCTTGATTATTTTGGGAGCAGGAGGAACTCAGTAGAATGAACAATATGCAGGAAGTAGCTTTTATTCTGGCTCCCAAAGAGAATGCAAAGCTACAGCTATAGGATAGATTAGGAGAAGATGATCCCAGTCACTATGTACCTGCTCAGGCACAACCAGTTTGTTTGTTCATATGTTTACTTAGGTTTAAATGCTATTCATTCTGAAAACTCCAAACAGCTAACAGTCACTTTGTTTATTTGGATTTATTTACTGCTTCTGTCCAGATTCTAAGCAGTCAATAATTCCCACATTACTTTAATTAGATTTAAAATTGCAACTTAAATTCATTCCATAGTTGCTGTTTAGATCTTGCCCTCAGCAAAAGTCAATTTATTGCCTTTCATTTGGCAAATTCCTGATAACAGCATGCATTTTGGGGAGTCACTTCGGTGGCTGGAGATATTAAACATTTGGGTGTCATTAGCACACTAATAATTTCCAACTTTACATCTCATAATCTTTCTTAGTAATGAATTCTGCTTCAAGAAAAAAAGTATCCTGATGATGTGATCTGATGTCATCTTAAGAAATAGGACCAAAACAATGCCTCTTTGTAAATCTCCCAGGAATTCTAGAAGGAACTCTATAATAACATGATATACATATGATATAATAACATGATATACATATGACACTGTTCCTGTTTTGTCTGTAGAAGTTTCTGTAAATGAATACCTTTCAGTTGTATGAGATATGATTGCAAGGCTCCTCACTCAGTATGATCATCGTGGTCATGCTTCTTGTATAGGCTCTAAATTATAACACACACATAGATTCCTATTTGGGGAATATGATTTATAATTTCAATCTATTATATCAGAATCAGAATTTATTTTGCCATGTGTGTCAGGACACACAAGGAATTTGTCTTCAGTGAGTATACTCAATACCTACCAACATACATAACAAGGATACAATCAAGATACATTCATAGGCAATTTGAATATATAAGCATAATCACGATCAATTGAATATATATATGTATAATAATGATCATTTGTATATTGGCATAATCAATTGTGTATACAATCTACAGGACTGCATTTTGCCGGCAAATACCTTCCACCGACCCGTTCGCTCCCACAGAGAGGGCCTCCTCGATGCCGTCAGCCAAACAATGTTGGCTGGCGACCCCCAGGGGGAGAGCATTCTCTGTGGCGGCTCCCACCCTCTGGAATGATCTCCCCCCAGAGATTTGTCTTATCTCAGACCTCTGTGCCTTCCGCTGAGCTATTAAAACACACCTATTTACCCAGGCCGATCTGGCCTAACCGCACCTTCTCCCCGCTCTCAAACTATTATTAATTTTAAATTTTATAACCCTATTTTTAACTTCAATTTGTTTCAAATTGGTTTTAATTTAGAAATTTTATTTGTGTTGTCTGTGTTATGTACTATTTTATTCTGGCTGTGCACCGCCCTGGGTCCCTTCGGGGAGAAGGACGGTATAAAAGTACTGTAAATAAATAAATAAATTATAAAGATAAAGTCTGTTCCTAAATTCCTGTCTGTTTCAAATCTTCTTTAAAATATTGTAAAACAAAATCAGTAAAATGTAGAACAAAAAGTCTGCATGATTGTGATTAAAGGCTCTGAGTAAATATGCATATGTATCTACATTGTTTCCCCAAAAGTAAGACCTAACTGGAAAATAAACCCTAGCATGATTTTTCAGGATGCTCATAATATAAGCCCTACCCCCAAAATAACCCTCAGTTAAAATTGTCAGTCAGACAGAGTCATTTAGTATCGTATTTCCCCCAAAATAAGACCTAACTGGAAAATAAGCCCTAATGCATTTTTTGGAGCAAAAAGTAACATAAGACCCAGTCTTATTTTCAGGGAATCATGGTAGATTACTATAATACTGAGGAAAATGCAGCCTTCCTTTCTACCTTAGAATCCATTCTAAAGTTCATGTAATATATATGACACTGCCTCTGCAAGGTTGTTCTTGACTCCACAGAATATTAGATAGTAACCCTGTGGTTCAAGTGGCAGTTATGTGATGGCTTTGTTTAACATAGTTTGACTGGTATCCCAGGTCTCATTCTGGTAGCAATTCCTACTTTGTATTGTCAAAATCGCTTCCAAATGCTGGGGCGAAATGAATGTAGTCTCTTCTTGTACATTCCTCTAGAAATTACATTTTGATTAGTACAAATGTCAGGGGGAAATATTCGTGAAATTGAATTATTGCAGCAGTTACCAGTTGTAAATGTGGCATTTGAATTAAAATAATCAGCCTCATGGAAGTCCAGTTCTTGAATTCAAAGTGCATTGGGTCAATTCCAGGATAGATATTTGTACTTGCTGTAATTCATATTATACTGCTGTAGGTCAAAATTAGTCAGATATTTCTCTTAAATTGACAGCCAAGTTACCTAGGAGACACTTCTGTTTTCTCAGCAAGGAACTAAGACTTTTCAAATTACCTCTGGCGGTGATTCTTCATTTTGACAACATAGATTTTAATTGTACTTTTCTTAGTCGGGCAGAAACAAATCTATTAAAGTAACAGAAATCTCTTGAACTTGTAAGATGTCATTTTTTTTAGTATTCTGAGAGGAAGACCACACTAATGTTTTTTGGTATGTTGACCATGAATTCTAGGACTAGATATATCACCAAATTTGGAGGGCACTACATTGAGGAGGACTGTTCTACAGTGATACAATAGACTGTCATGGGGAAATAAAAAATAGCAGTCTTTGGTAATAATTTAAGCGCTCATAAAAGGCAGTCTACTAAGAGATTGAACAATTTGATTCTTGTGCATTTTAATTTGGAATTTCTATAATGTGAATTTAATAGATGAACTAAGGCTATGTTTTTTCTTAGGGTGGATCTGATGTACTTCAAATTCGTACTTGCTCCCATAATCGCAACATTTGTTATTATATGTGCATATAATCATACTTTAGTGTGCTACCTCAAAAACTTCTGAAAGGCTTAGATTGGGAAAGTCTGTATAGAACAAAAGCTGTGTTCAAGAGTCTTTCTAATCTAGCACTATCAGCCTGTGTGGTGCAATGATCAATATGCTGTACTATGACAGGGGGGGTCCAGCTTCAACTGTATCCTCTGTTGAAACTCGCTTGGTGGCTTTGGGCTGCTGACTTTCAGCCTGAACTATCTATGGGGTTGTTGCTGTGATAATTGAAGGAAGGAAGATTCCCAAGTAAGCTATCTCTAATTTCTGGAGAAAAGGATATTGAATTAAGAATATGAATCAAGCAAGTAAGCAAAGTAAATATTCTATTTTCACTATCCCAGACCCAATGTTTGTGAAAACCCAATGACAGGACCTGAGAATTATTCTATTATTACTGTTATCCAGCAAGTTTCCTTTGGCAGTGATAAGAACTTTTGATAGGGAAAAAATGTCAAAAAATTAAAAAAGGGGAAGATTTGGAGAAAAGTAGAGGCGTTAGAAAAAAACTGAAGAAGCCAAATAAGGGACTGTGAGCAGGGAAGAACTGGAATATGTAACAATCAAATACAGGTAGTCCTTGACTTATGACTATAATTAAGCCCTGAATTACAAGTGTAAGTTGTGCTAATCATTAAGCAGGTCATCATGTGACTAATTCATTTTTACAACTTTTTTTTACAGCGGTCATAAACTGTTGCAGTCATAAATCGAACTCACTCTTTGCAGTGGGCATTTTTGGGGTGAGAACAGGAAGTAAATGTCAGTTTCCATCCAAAGACATCAAAAAGGATGGTCACATGACTGGGGAACACTGCAAACAGCTGCAATTGTGGGCTGCTGTGTGCCCAAAATGTGATCATGTGACCTTGGGAGGCAGCTGCTACAACTTTGAATCTGGGTCATAAGTACCTTTTTGGGGACCCATCATAACTTCAAGCAGTCACTAAGTGACTGGTCATATGTTGAAGACTCCCCGTCCTGCGATCGGCAGGTCAGGGCCCCTGGACAGTCACAGTGAACTTCAACTTCTTTCATTGTTCCATCAGTAGTACCGTAGAGGGCATTGTGAAAGTTTTGTAAATGCGTGAAAAGGAAGTGTATTTCTTTTTATGAATTATGCATCTCCTAGACAGCATCATTAATGACACTGAGATTTAGTTCTGTGAGAAAAATAGTCAGTGGCCAGTCATTGCTATCTCCAACTAGTGATCTTGGCTTAAAATAAATTGCATTTGCTATTTCTTTCCCTTTGGTTGGTGAGGGTCTTTTTTAGATGTTTTCATTTTCTTGTTTTTCTCTCCTTTGATTATGCATCATTATTAATAAAGCTGCAAATTTGCTACTTCCTTTTTACTCTGTGCTTCTGATTATTTAAAAGTAAAATTTAAAAGCATTGTTCTTAATATTTTGAGTGGGGGCACTATTTCCTATTCTTCCTTTGTGATGACTGTTTGTGAACCTCTGTTCTGTTTTCTTTTCTTTAACTTATTACCTCTTCCTGTACCCCAGCATATAGTATAAGATACCGTATTTTTCGCACCATAAGATGCACTTCCCCCCCAAAAAAAAGTGGGGGGGAAGTGTATGCGTCTTATGGAGCGAATACTCCCAAAAAGCGTGGGAGATCGCTCCGCGGGGTGCT
>JANHFO010001417.1:144274-156369 GCA_032468095.1 Pareas carinatus
GCTAACTTGGTTAGTAGAAGGACTGCTTGACTGTGTTTTGATAACTGAACTGTTGACTTTGAGATTGGACTGTGTTTTGACTATTCTGAGTATAAAGGCTTTTTATACTTAACCTGCAGTCTGTGCTTGTGTAATACTGGCTTACACTGCTACTTTCTAGTACAGGCACTTTCATTCTGTGCACCACCATTGCAACTAAGGAACCTGCTTGTGGCCAACATTGGTTATAAGCCAGGGGTGCCCTGACAGTGAGCTAGATACAAATTGCAGGAATTGGTAAAAATGCACTTTTCTGCTTCCAAGCCAGTGGAGCCACCCCTAACCATTATTACTAAGGGAGACTAGCCAAAAAATGAAATCCCTTCCCATCCTTTTCCTTAAAAATTGAGTTAGCCAACAGCACTGGTTCTTAGTTCAAAAAGAACAGTGAAACAATGGAGCTAAGATTAAATGTAAACATATTAAACTAATGATAGCAAAAACAGCAACTAGTCTTAGAACCGAGATATTGAAAGGTCAGCTCTCCGAGGGAAACATGATTAGATGAGTTAATTTTTCATTAACGGAATCTTGCAAGTATGACAGTATAAATTTCCCACTGCCATTTTCAACCAGCTGAATAATCAGGGCAAGTCCTCTCTAAGTTTCTTTTCCTGACCATTAAACCATTTGGGGCTCCTGCCTCTCTTGTCTTATTGTTTCCTAGACAGCATTTCTTCCTCTTGTTCCTCAAGGCCATCCAGCCATTCCATTACAGACAGCTTGTGGAGAGGGGGGGTTAACCATGAAGGTCTTGAAAAAGAAATGCAGTTGCCTTGATGTATCAATGCCTAAAAATATCAGAATTGTGTAGCCACAATTTTCCCAATGACAAAATTGAATTTATGAAGGTAAAAGCTGGAATTTGAGGGAGCAGAATAGAGAGAATATTGATGCTATTGAACATTGATGTTGGAGAAGATTCCATGGATGACCAAGGAAACAAAAAAAAATGGATCACAGAACAACTCAAATTTCTCACTTGTCTCTACCATTCCTTTAGTCCTTAAACTATTTCTTCTGCTATGGTCCTGTAAATGTTCCAACTCAATCTTTATTTCAGAAAACGTCTTTTGAGCCTTGTCTATCTCAAGAGTGTTATTTGTAGTCATTATCAGTCTGAGCAATATCTGATATCTGCTGTGACATTTCCTTAAAGTGTTTATTCATTTTCCCTGACATAACTGCCAAGTTTTAGATACTCCCACAGTATGTTTCTCCCATTCTGTCCTTAGTTATTTTTAAAAGTTGTTTTATTAATTGTCCAATCACCTCCATATCAGATGTCTATCCTTGGCTATGGACAATGTTTTCCTCTATTGCTTTTCCTTCATTATGGGAAGCCTCCTCAACCTCCTTTGATTCTTCCAAGTAAGTTTTTAATCTGCATTCCTTTGCAGAGTTTCTTTTATGAACATCTTGCTTTACTTAACACACTGTTTAATAAGATACTTAATAAGGAGAACTGGTTATATTGAAGGAAATAACTGGATCAGGAAAAGAGCAGAAAACTCAGCACACTATCCTCATCAGTGTCTAGACATGTCCTCTTCAGAGTTCTTACTTGAGGCACAAATAACCAGACTCAAATTATTGTATTTTGGACACGTTAGGTAAAGAGTTAACTCTCATGCTGGGAAGGTGGGAAAAAAGGACATCTTAGAAAAAGAGATATATAATTCTGAACCTGCTTGCCTTTACATGAATATAGGGTGGCATAATTGCTTAGCCGCTAAGACACTGGGCTTGTTGACTGGAAAGCTGGCACCCCAGGTTTGAGACCTGAGCGCCATTCAACAGGGAGAGTTCCCATTCTTGCCCCAATCCTGCCAACCCAACAGTTTGAAAGTAGATAAACAGGTTCCAATATGGTGGGAAGGTCACAGCTCTCTGGGATGTCTCAAGGGCCCTGAAGCGGAGATGAAACCGCCCCCTATGGTCAGAAATGACTAGCAGATTAAATCTGCAGGGACTTTGTACATGAATATATTTGTCATTTTGCAAGGAACTTTTTAAATGATTATTGACCTACTCACCAATTCCTCATTATCAAAGAATACTAGTGAAGTGGTTGCTGTTCATCAGTAAGAATTTGAGTTATGACTTATTTCTAATGAACTTGGAGAAGATGGAAAGTTCATGCTGCTACAGTGTGGTATAATAAGGAACACCATTTCACATTTCAAGAACCTATGGCCTGGCCTTGTTGCATCCTGAAGCACTGTACCGTGGCTAATAGTTTCCATATGCTATTATAACATGTTTATATGGATTTCAATAATTAGTCTTCTTTAAGAAAATACGCTTTTCATAATCAGATTTTTGGTAATTAATCCTAGCTATATCAGTAGCTTGATTACTTTTTTATGTCAGCATATCTATCAGTGTTTAATAAATAAATAGTCTTCACATTATAATAAGACTTCTACTGGATACTTTCATCATTGGCATTATATATCAATGTTATATATCAACATACCTTTTTCACATCTGAACAACTATTCTACTAATGGAAAAAAGAAATTAGCATCATTTTTAGACATCAGATGACTCCTAAATAACCTCTGAGTCTAAGGACAGAAATTCTATAAAAATAAAGTTGTACTCAAAAACCAAAATAAGAGAGGAAGAAATTGTAAAACTAATCTGAAGAATGGAACAGAAGTAATTTTGATCTAGTACAGATGTATAACAGTCTACTTCTGATTATTAAAATAATAGTCATAGACTTAATTATTCACATATTTTGGAAATACCTCAATTTATTTAGTAAAGGAATTATCATGAACTAGAACTGCTATCAGATTCCATTCTGATGAAGAACAAAATTGATGATAAAGTATCAGAAGCTGAAAAATCAAAGGAAACCAAATCTCTCTTCCTCTCTCTCTGTCTCTCTGTCTCTCTCTCTTTCTCCATGCGTATGCACATATTTTTCGCTGTAAGAAGGTCATATTTGTTTGCAGACTTTGCTGATGTCATTTTCTATGATAACTCTAGGAAATAGCTACTTTTGCTAGTAAAACTCAACCAGAGACAACAAATATTGTTCAGACATCATCTTGGATATTTTAAAATTCAAAAAAGTGGAGTATCCATTTTAACAGTAATCATAACTTGCTAATCATCAAGCACAAAGCACATTGTTTGCAACCACAGTACTAAATCTGAAATACTTCTTTAAATGCAACAATACATTTATCCTCTGTAACATTTAATGTAAAACTTTTGGCCTTCCATCCTGAATGTAGCCATTTATACTCACCCCATGACCTGTTTTTCCAGTTCTCATTAGTTTTCCAGCCTTAATCCTGTGGGCTGAATTCAGTTAGGCTACACTGGACGGACTGTGCCTCAAAAGAATTCCTAATAATAATATGTAGCAGTTAAATAATCTTTCAGAATATAATCACATACTAGGGTGGACTGAAGTCTTTTAACAACCATGTAATGTTGCAGAAGTCAATATAAAATCACTGTAGTTCTACATTTTCCCAGAAAATCATCCATGGCTGTGAGCAAACAGAACAACATCAAAAGTTTTGATTGTCACCATCCTCTTATTAGGAGACAGCACTAAAAGAACAACCACGTAAAGGATAGCGTTATCCTTCTACATATATAGACACCTATTAGATCAACATCTGCTTTATGTAAATGCTGTCCTATATTCTAAATATCTTCTTCCCTCCTATGTCACTGCTGATCTTGTAATGTTCAGTTATCCAGATATGATAGCCCAATCTGTCTATGAAAATTTCTATATGTTCAGTTTCAGAATATACAGTATATCATATTGCTGTTTCATACCAAAGTAAAGAATAAATTTATAATCCATGGACAAAGAAAAAAGGGTTCAATACTATCCTGGTAATGATGCTTTTTTATTAGTCTAGAGGTTTTTTTATTAAGAAATTTTATTTATTTTAACAAAAATATCAAAAATAATAAAAAAAGAAAACAAGGTGATTAAATAATTCAGTCAGCATCAACCATCCGGGTATATATTTTTACATATCTCCCATCAGTACTTATTAATCTTACTAATACAATTTCACACCTACTCCTTCCATCTCCTGTCTAGCCATTCATAAAAACAATTCCATGTTTTGAAGGGCGCCAATTCCAAAATTTTTCTGATTATTTCTTCATCTTGTATTAGTTCTTTGTTCTTCCAATTTTGTACAAACAACAATCTAGTTTCAGTCAGTACGTGTGCCATCAAGTAAACATATTGCTTGTTAAATTCTTCTGGAAAAATGCCTAATAAAAATAACTCAGGTTTAAAATTTATCTGTTTTCTTAACATTTCTTGTAACCACTTATGAATTTTTTTCCAGTATCTTTCAGCATATGCACACGTCCACCACATATGATAATATGTTCCTGCATTGTCTTTGCACTTCCAGCATCTATCGGACACTTCTTTACTCATCTTAGACAATTTATACGGTGTCATATGCCATCTATAAAACATCTTATACAAGTTCTCTTTATATACTGTAGCTTTAGTCATTCTTAAATCCCCCCTCATAAATTCTGCCATCTATCAATGTTGATAGGATACCCAAAGTTTTTAGCCCATGTTATCGTTGTCTCTAACTTATTCATCTTCCAATTTTCCAATTTCTCATCATTAGTCAACAATAACCCATCAAATTCTGTCAGAGCTATTTAATAATTTTTTAACAGCCTCCCCCCAGCAGACAAGATGGTTTCACCCTCCTTTCTGGGGAATAATAAGCTTTTGTCAGAGGTGTGTTAAATATCTTTCACTTCAAACTGATCTTAAGAAAAGCTGAGGCATTTTCCTTTCTTTTCTTGTTGTTGAAACATAATATTGCAAGCTATTGCTTCCCTTCTTTAAAAAAAGAAGCTAGATATGCCTATTTCTAAAGAATTAAAATGTGACCCCAAATCCTTCCTCTGAAGATATTCAAAAGGCCAAAGTCTAGGTGGAAAATCTGAAGAAGTCATATTCATATTCATATATCAATAAATTTGGAAATTGAATTACAAGGATTCATTAAATGGCTACTCTTTTTTTAAAAAAATGCATGTCTTGACATAAGCTGAGGAATGGGACTGAGAAACAGTTTTAAATTTACATGGTAGTTTGGGGATTAACCTATATAATCGTGTGTATATTTGCCTGCATGTGTGGGATCTGGTCATTCACCATAATCAAAATAGCAAAACTAAATTATTCTGACATCTAGTTTTCTCGTTTTTTGAAAATGTTTTCTTTAGGTTGTCTCCAAACCTTAATCTGTTTTAGATTGATGATGTGTTATATTAGTTTGAAGAAATATCAGTCTCAATTAAGAAGACCATTAACTATTTTCTGATTGATGTTAGGAGAACCATTGATCAATCTGCACCTAGAATATTGCATTCAGGTCTGGGTGATGATCCTTCCCATTCACTGAAAAGGCCAACATCAACATGGAATATTAGACATTTATTGTAGTTTGGAGAAGCCTGGTTGCATCAGTTTCAATTGCTGGTCTACCTAGCTTGATATTGCCTAAAGCAGCCTTCATCAACTTGATTTTATCTTCCATACGGATTGGCGGTTCCTCAAACCATAGCCAACATGCTTGATTTAACTTTGGAAACTGTTATTCTCAAACACAGGAGGAGCCCGGGTTTGCTTGAGCAGGAGGTTGGATTAGAAGACCTTCAAAGCCCTTTCTGTATAGTAAAAGACATGGTTTTCCCAGTTCCAGTATATGGCTGTGAGAGTTGGGCTACAAGGAAGGCTGACCATTGAAGAATCGATGTCTTTGAGTTGTGGTGCTGGAGAAGACTCTGGAGAGTCCCTCGGACTACAAGGCGATCAAATCAGTCAGTCCTGGAAGAAAACTACCCTGATTGTCCTTTAGAAGGATGTTGAAGCTGAGACTCAGATATTTTGGCCACCTTATGAGAAGAGAGGACTCCTTAGAAAAGGCTGTGATGCTGAGAAAGATGGGAGGCCAAAGGAGAAGGGGATGGCAGAGAATCAGATGGCTGGAGGGTGTCACCAATGCAGCAGGCATGAGGTTGGGCAGGCTGCGGGAGGCTGTGCAGGATAGAGAGGTCTGGCGGGCTATGGATCATGGGGTCGCAAAGAGTTGGACACAGCTTAGTGATTGAACAACAACAAGGTTGTTTCCAACTCTGTTTTTCTGGCAGAAGCTCTGTCTGTTTCATATGAGAAATATTCCCAATTTTAGTTGAGTTCTTGGACATGTCAACTCAGGTTCTTCAGGCAATTAGATGCTCCACCACTAAGTTCTAGCTGATGTTCCACAATTTGACATTGTGTAGGCAGATGATAGGTTTAACACATCCCAACTTGTGATTGTCAAGCCAAACCAGTTCAAAATTAAAAATGATTTAAATCCATGTTTAAATTCTCTTCTCCCCCAACAGCTCCTGAGAAAGGAAAACAAATAATGGCACGGCAGACAAAAATAACCTTTCTCTATCATTTGCTTACCTGTGGCATCAAGTACACATGACCTTTTATTTATTCAGTCATAAATGCATGAGCTCATTGAGAGCACATCAAATTCAAAGCCACCTGTAGTCACCATGGAAACCTCTCTGTTTGCTGAATAATTTCTTTCTCTTCCCCCCCCAACCCATGCATATTAGAGCCTATTGGCGACTGGAGAAATACCTGAGCTAAACGTGGCTGATAAATTGAACTGGTTAGCATAGCTCTTATGGTTTTAAGTGCTACAGAATGGAGAGTTCCTTTTTCCTGATGGAAATCACTGGGATCATGAATAAATATACAGACGTGTTTCGCATACTTTTAACTGCTGGTTCTAATTTGGCTGAAACCTGTTTTTGCAAAATTATATTTCCCATTCATTCCCTTTCTAGTCTCGGACCTTGGGCTCTATAGGTTTCGTTAGCATAACTAATTAAGGTTTCTTATTTCTTCTCATGTAAAAATTGACTCCGTATCATTTCTGCACCAGTTTATTACAATATAGAAACATTTATATAATTTCTCTTTCTCTTTCTCTTTCTCTTTCTCTTTCTCTTTCTCTTTCTCTTTCTCCCCCCTCCTCTCTCATGAATATTGCAACCCATTTTCCCTATTGAATCTCCTTTCATGAACATTTCATCCCTTACGTACATTTTTTTTTTGTTTTCTTTGCAACATTTGGGAAAATATGCAAAACAAGGATGCCTTTCTATTCGCATATTAATTTAGCAAGTACAGATGAGATCAGTTTGCATTAAAAATGAGAACTGAACTAATCTCTTCCCATTTCTTGTTCCAGGTTTGACTATATGGAGGGGGAAAACACCTGACTTATGGCTGATTTCTCAGTTATGTTCTAGATCAGATAAAACTGAACAGCTCCTGATGCCAACTCCAGGTGAGGTTGACTCTTGTTTTCTTGACTCTATCTATGGTGTGCTAGATCTTCCTTTACGGATGGATTCTGTCTCTATAGGGTATCTACAAAGAAATCTACTAGCCGGTGCTAAAACCGTGGTTTGGTTTCAGTATGGATCAACCTGTGCTTCATTTCAGCAGGCAAGACGGCCTTGGAACTGTCCTTGATGGTTACCATCACTTGCACATCTTCCTTTGACAAGTGTTGCAAAGCCATTCCAGCTGCTTTTATGTCGTTGTGGCAGCTGTTTCTGACTTCTAATAGTTTCAAGTTTTTGTTCCCACAGCAATCGCCCCGGCCACGGCTGTAATCTTCATCCTTATGCCCATTGAAGAAAACCTTGTTAATAAAAGCGAGGAGGAAACCCACAAGCTGTTCCAGTTCCCCCTCCGCTTGACAGGATCAGACACATATCCCATTTCAAAAAGGGGGCAGGGAAAGGATCCTATCCGTCTTTGTTAGAAGAAGAAGAAGGCACGATTGGAGAAGGGAATTAACTGAGAGTCCAACAACCTGAACAACTCATGAGTTGGTGGAGCCAAAGTTCTTCAGATGTTGACGTTTCTATGAGAATATTAGCCCTCTGTGGACATTCACAAAGCATAGAATTTTTCTGCATGGGAAACAGGAGGGGGAATGAGTGTGCTTTTTGTCCCTAATTCTCTTTGATTTCCCTGTACAGGTAGTCCTCAAATTACAACCATTTGATAAACCATTGTTTAATGACCATTTTGAAAAAACTAACTTGTGATTGCTTTTCTTACGTATGACCATTTCAGCATCCCCAAGGTCACGTGATCAAAATTCAGACGCTTGGCAACTGACTCCTACTTATGACGGTTGCAGTGTCCCGGGGTCACGCAATCCCCTTTTGCGACCTTCTGACAAACCACTGGGGAAATCAGATTCACGTCACAATCTTGTGACTGACTTAACAACTGCAGTGGTCCATTTACCGCTGCTGAAAAGAAAGCTTGCCAAATGAGGCAAAATTAACAACTACCTCGCTTAGCAACACACATTTTGGGTTCAATTGTGATCGTATGTTGGGAACTGCCAGCATTTTGCCCTGAACAATGAATTCTTACAATGCTCATGATAGTCACCTCAAGCTCATGCCTCCAAATTGAAACCTAAAATGCATAAAGCGTTTTCCTTTTTAAAAAACGCAAATCCTAAGGAAGACTCCGTAACCAAGTCATTAAATGACATTTCAAATCTAACAGTTGCTTGGATCTGAAATATGAGACACGAAGCAAGGAAGCCTGCGCCACAGAGGAAATTAAAACACAAGTAAACTAGAGGGGGAGGGGTTTGGATGGGGGGAGGAATCCCACAAGAAACTACGGTAAACTTCTAAAAACATGTGGACAAGAATGACACTTTTGAAACGTAGGTTGTCTCAGACAAAATCGACAAAGAATAATTTATAAGGCTTGGCCGAGCAGGTGAAATATAAGCATTAGTGAAAGCTGAGACTTATGTGAATCTAAAAAAAAGAGAGAAAAAAGCCTAACTTAAATATATCGCTGTTTCCTTTCCAGTAGTTCATTGGTTTTTTCCCATAATAATCTCTCATGTTTACTTTGGCATCAATGGGAAAATGTCAGCGAAACAGAGGGGGCACTTCAGTCTTTACTACAGTCCGGTGTTGAGTTATTCCAAGGCTGCAGTAACTATTTTCCAACAGATTAACATTCATACGCTTGAATGAGTTCATCCAATTCACATAAATCGCCGTAGGTTTATTTATTTATTTTAAAAAAGAAACATTAGGTTATAACTTTTCTTTTTTATTACTCGGGCCGACTATCAAAAACAGTGGAGGTTGTGAAAGTTTATAAAACGGAGACATATTCTTTTACAAATGAACTGTTCTCTCGAAATTCAAAGGCATTTCTGCTTAGAAAAAGAAAGGAGGGCAGGGGGCGGGAAATCAGAGGATGTCTCAGAATGGTGCGGTGAAAAGTGTGTAGAATCTTGTGGACTAGCGACTTCGCTATGAGTATCTCTCAGTTGTGAGGGAGGAGCAAAGGACATCATATAGATAATCTTCGATTTGCGACCGTTCGGCGCTGGAAAAAACGTGACTTACAATTGGTCCTCACATGCACAGCTCTCATAACATCCCCCACAGTCACATGATCAAAATTTGAGCGCTTGGCAACTGATATGTATTCGCGGTGGCTCCAGTCTCTGGGCGTCACATGACCGTCATTTGCAATCTTCCTTGGACTTGACTTCCACCAAGCCAAGCCAACCCTCGAAGCCGGATTTGCTTAAAGACTGCATTGATTCCACACAAAAAAAGAGCACACAATGGGATGTGACCCCACCTTGCTTAAGGGAATGGCCATCTCATTTGTGGTCGTAAGTCGAGAGTTGCCTAGCCATGACTTCATTTGCAAGGTAACACTGGTCAACAAGGACAAAGCCTTGGAAATGAAATCAGCTGTATTTTACCAGAATTGGGCCACTAATAAAGGAAAACTAAGTCCTGAGTATTAATTGGCTCCAGTTTCCAAGATAACAGCCTGAAGGTCAAAAATGCATCCAAACAATTCAAAATTACAAGGCGGATGTGCGATTATGCTCCTTAACTTTCCTGCAAAATGTGATATAGCAATGAGAATGGTGCCATGTCAATCATTATCAATTTTTCTTTTTATTGATACCAATAACATAGCCCAATTCTTGTTCTGATCCCCTATTTTGCACCCAAAATATAGGCGGCATGCCTTTTTTTACCCCTGTCATCATACTGCATTTTTGAGATGCAAATGTAACCTCGCCACAAATGGAGCATTGCCACAAACATCTGGGTCGTTTACACAGTTTTGAGGCATCTTGGCTTCTGAGGAAAATATCCCACAACTCTTCCTTGGAAATGTTAGGCAATGACACTTTCACAAGCCACACGATGCAACTGTGTGATGCATAGATCTGACTATGACAAATGTATCTTGCAATAAAAGAGCAATAAATTACAGTTAGGTTATAATCTTTAGTCTCAAAGTGAAGATAAATTTATACACTTCCACGTGGTACCATTTTCATTGTTCTACTGTACTCTGTCGAGAAGTTATGATGAAGTTATCATGATCATCAGACACCTCCCTCCCTTGTAGACAAATATACTCGCCTGCGTATACATTCTTATTGTGAAATATCTTGAAAACTTTAGACTAGTAGCACCTTTATCACCTGTTTTCTAATTCATCTAATCAAAATATGTAAGAATGGCACATTTTATCTCAGAGTTTGATAATTTCCCAACATTTGTAGAACAGTGTAATATCTTGACGCACATGACTGTTGAAGATATATGTGACTTCCTGTAATTGAACAACACTTGCTGGTTTTTTTTTAAAAAAAACCACCCCATCACTTAACGCCTCTATTTTCTGTATTATATTTCCCCGGACATCAAAAATTAAAATAGAATCATTTGAACTCACGTCTCTCATTATTTCACCACATCACAACTATTCCCTTCCCCAAAATATCGCAAAATGAAACATGAACTCTTTGCAGCCAAACACAAAATAAATAAATAAATTTGACAACTCTCAAAGCTTGCAGGGGGTCAACCCAGTTATTTTTGGGTGCCTGTGTCACAAATAGTGTAGGAGAAAATAGACAAATTCAGATATTTGGGTAGGAAGTTCAAAATGAGGTCTTCCCAGATCAGTATCTGGGAAACATTTCCTGGTCATCAGGCAGGAATCTTAATCCATGGGGAAAAAATTGAGGTATAAGGTCAAATTGTTTTGAATTATTAGCTATTGGGGAGTTGTTCATGGATACACATGTGCCTACATGTGTGATAGGACACACGAGGCATAACAAGAAGCAATGGATGAAAACTAATCAAGGAGGGAACCGGAAACAAGAAGCAATTTTCTGACAGTAAAAACAATTGGGAACAACTTGCCTCCAAAAGTTATGGGTGCTCCATCACTGGAAGTTTTTAAGAAGAGATTGGACAACCATTTGTCTGAGATGGCATAATTCTCTTGCTTGAGCAGGGGGGTCAGATTAGAAGATCTTCAAGGTCCTTTTCAACTCCGTTATTCTGCAGAAAGGTGCTACGTTTCACTTTATTCAAAATGAAGTCTTCTTTTCAGAAAACTATCAGACCCATTTTTAAACTAAATCCCTGAAAAGGCTAGCAGACGGACGGTAAATAATCACCTCAGTTGGGAATAATAATTTCTTGTGGATGTGGATATAAATATTTTTCAAGGTACAAAGATCAATCAAAGTAGGAAGCAAGCATACAAAACAAAAAAAGAATCAAAGGACTAAAAGAAGAATGATGACCTGGTTGGAGGAGAAAATATTTTTTCCTCTATCAAGAAAGAAAAAAGAGGATTTCTATGTTTATTATTTTCTGTTCTAATTTCTCTTGGGTGTTGCTTTGGAGGTCCCAGAAATTGATGGGGGATGCTACTGAGAGTGGTGGTGATTTCCATTACAAATCTGTTGTTTGCTCTGAAGCTACCCTGGATGACTATGTTCCGCAGTCTGAAAAAAGAAGAAAAATGATGATGAGGAGGAGGAGGAGGAAGAGGAGGAGGAGGAAGGGAGGATGAGAAAGGGAAAGAAGAAGAAGAAGAAGAAGAAGAAGAAGAAGAAGAAGAAGAAGAAGAA
>JANHFO010001417.1:167352-178013 GCA_032468095.1 Pareas carinatus
TAATACATTGTGACACATCAGTGGTGACATCATGGTGATGCAAATCATCTCATTGTTCTGCTGCTGATTGTTTATATCCGCATGAACAGTGCTTCCTCTGAGTTCCAATTTACCCAGGGAAGCAGTCTTTCTAAATTCATATCTCTCTTCTCCTTCCCCATATCAATATAATCCTTAATTAAACACTTCTGTGGCTGGTTTATATTCACTAATGCTCTCTAATATAAAACAAGTTGTCTCTCTTCTCTCTCCCCCCAGATCCCCATAGTCTGTTGCCTGAAGCTCATTAGTCTGGGTGTTTCTTACTCTGGAGTTTTAAATATTTAACTAGCTAGGATGCGTTCAAGAAGTCTTAACCTTATAATTTGTAATAATGTCGGGATCTCCTTTTTGGAAGATAATGGGTGTGTGTGTGTGTGTGGGGATGTATTTAAATGTTTATTTCTTCTAGCCTGGATTGATCTGCTTTTACTCCTTGTAATCAGGCTAAGAGCCCTGAGAGGCAAAATAATATTAGATAGCCGTTTATTTCACTGAGTGAATTGTAAGCAGTGATTACAGATTTCTTAGCAAAGACTGACCATGCAAAATATGAGGGGATCTGTGCACAGAGGGTGAAGATATCTTCCTGAGTAAGATCCCTAGCTAAAGTCTTGGCCATCGCTGTTGCTGGGTTCAAGAGTAGAGCTAGCATGTCAATTACAGGTAGTCCTTAACTACTTGTATATAAAGTATTGTATATAAGCTTATGTACAGGTAGTGATATACCATTTAGAAAACATACAATGCCATCAAGGGAGTAAAAGAATTGAAATGGAAACGGGCTGGTCGCCTAGCAAGAAGAACTGAGGGCAGGGAGACCAAGGCTGTCATAGAGTGAATCCTGCTTGATAGAAAGCATTCATGAAAGAGACCTCAAACAAGATGGATCGACAACATTGGCAAGTATGGTGGGCCCAATTGGCAAAAGAAAGCTCAGGAACGTATGGGTTGGAAACATGTGGTAGAAGCCTTCATCCTGCAGTGGATAGACAACGGCTAAAATAAAACACTTTATCAAGCTTTTTTTATGAGGGACCTGTTTTGTTTCTTGAGTACAGCAGGGAGTGAGCTACTCCCAGTCTAGGAGCTTTGTCAGGTCTGTCGCTAGGCGACACTGGGGTCAAAAGGCAAGAAGAGAGTAGTTCACTCCCTTTGTACTCAGAAAAAAACCAGGTGCCTCATTAAAAAAAGCCTGAAAGATCTCCTGGTAAAATGCCAACAAAGAGAGGGAGAACCTGTGGCTCAGTAGCTAAGACGTTAGCCTAACATGACATCCAGCCCAGGTTCAAATCCCATCAAGGATACGCCTCGTTGATGAAAGCTAATAAGCTAGAAATGGCCATCCGAGACTCCCTTTCTTTCTTTGTCAGTGTGTAAAACTTCTTGCTGTTATAAAAGACTTTATATAACAGCTACCTGTACCGTACATAATCTGTATGTAAACACATATACACAAACACACTCACACACACACAGTTGATATATAAAGTATACCGTATAAAGTACGGCTTTATAAATCCTTATTAGGCCACACCTGGAATACTGCATCCAGTTTTAGTCACCGCATTACAAAAAAGGTGTTGAGACTTTGGAAAACATTCAGAAAAGAGCAGCTAGGAAGATTAAACGCGCGAAGAATAAAACATATGAAGGACGGGTTACAGGATTTGGGTTTGGCTTGCCTAGAGAAAAGAAGGATTAGGCGGGACTCGATAGCAGTGTCCCAATATCTAAGAAGTTTTCAACCTTTTTCAAACCCCAAAACATGTTGTTGCTACACAGCGGACCCTGTTCCCACAAATTCAACTCATTACTAGTCGACAATTCATGCCAATTCCTTTTTTCAAATTGTTCTTGATCTGTCTGTGGACCCCCTGGCAACTTGGGAGCCTCTGATCTAAGCGGTTGCCACGAAGAAGAGGGGGTCAATCTATTTTCCAAAGCACCAGAAGACAGGACAAGAAGCAACTACTCAAGGAGAAAAGCCACCTAGAACGAAGGAGAAATGTCCTGCCATTGAGAACAAATCAGTGGAACAGCTTATCTTCAGAGGCTGTGGGCGCTCCATCACTGGAGGTTTTTAAGAAGAGATTGGACAACCATTTATTTTATTTATTTATTTTAGTCAAACATATAGAACATCAGCAATAGTAAAGGGTAAATAAAAATAAAAATAAAAATAAAAACATATATGAATATATAAGTGAGAACAAGTAAATGGTGACAGTAGGGCAAGGACGGTAGGCACGCTGGTGCGCTTATGCACGCCCCTTTTATAGACTTCTTAGAAATGGAGTGAGGTCCACGGTAGACAGTTTAAGTCTAAATATATTGCGGTTTGAGGATGAAACAACATCGTCAGGTAATGAGTTCCAGGCATTGACCGCTCTGTTACTGAAGTTACTGGTAGATTCAAGATAGATAAAAGGAAGGAATTTAGCTTTTCACAGAGCTCAAGGTTAGCTGCTAGCCATGCACCAGACCGAACTATTTCAGCTGTTTATCACTAAGCAAACATTCCCAATCGCAGAGGTCTCGGTAGGCAACGGCCCCCAGCCGATTGCTTCTGGTTTAGCTGGGATAGGAAATTCCAGGGGCTTCGAGCCAGCCTGGGCCGTGTGAAATGAAATCCCAAAAAAATCAAACTCACAGAAGCCAAAGCAAACTGTTGCCTAATTATTGCCAAGCAAAACAGCACCGATGGGTCCGTGAGCATTCCGCACGAAGAAGATTTCCCCTTAAGTGGAGGCGTTTCCTGAAAACCTTCCCTGCATCCCTCCCAGCTTCAAACGTTACCCCTAAAGAACGATTTTATAACTGAGACGAGGAAAGGAGGTGGTTAAAATTGTGGGGAATAAAAATAGTTGCTGTATATATATATTTTTTTTAAAAAAAACTTGAACCGAGTCCAAAATTGTGTTCTAGCTTCTCCCACTACTTGCCTGTTCTGGCCTTGCTTGTTTAGGAAATGTGGCTTTCCGCCCTTGACCCAAAGACCACCCAGCCTAAAACAGCTCATTCTCTCTGTTTTTGTGTCCTAGTTTGCAGAAACATTTGACAGAGCAATGCTGGAAACGGGGGAGTGAATTCTGTGAATTCCCCCTTGGGGTACCGTCTAGGTGGGTTGGAGTTCAGCTCCCATAATTCCTAGCCAGCACCAAATTGAAGTTCAGAACAGATGGAATAGAATGGAAAAGAATGGAATGGAATGGAATGGAATAGAATAAATGGAGAATGGAATGGAATGGAATGGAATGGAATGGAATGGAATAGAATTTATCCACCGAGTGAGTCTGGACACACAAGGATTTTGTCTCTGGTGTACATGCTCAATACTTACATACAGGCTATAATTGATAAACTGTGATTACAATCATAAGGCTAAAATGGACAAACTGTGATTACAGTCTTAAGATACCTTCATAATCATAAAGTACATTCTTAAGGCTGTAATTGACAAACTGTGATTACAATCATAAGGCTGTAATTGACAAACTGATTTCAATCATAATGCTGTAATTGACAAACTGATTAGAATCATAAGGCTGTAATTGACAGTGATTACAATCATAAGGCTGCAATTGACAAACTGTGATTACAATCATAAGGCTGTAATTGACAAACAGTGATTACAATCATAAGATACCTTCATAGTCATAAAGTCCATTCATGGAAGGAGTCTAGTTGTGTTTAAGTGACACAAACTTAAACCATCCCAGTCTTTGTTTGAGCTTATACTCCAGTGGTTCATAACAACCCAGAAAAATGGTTTAATTCTATAAACCAGGCTTACCCTTAACTATAATTAAACATGTGCTGAACACATTAATATACTAACGACCAGTGAATTAAATTTTGGATAGGTGATTCTGTTTATTACAGGTCATCTTCTACTCATAATCGCGGTTGGGCCAGGAAGGTGATTGATTAGTGAGTTGTGCCTGATTTTACAACCTTTTTTTGCCACAGTTCTTAAAATAATCCCTGCAATTGTTTAGTGAATGGCGCGATCATTGAGCAAACCCAACTCCCTTCCCTATTGATTTTGCTTGTTGGGAGCCAGCTGGGAAGGTGGCAAATGGCAGCCATATAACGTTGGAATGCTGCAACCATCATAAATACAGTATATGCTGGTGGCCAAGTGCCCAAACCTTGTTCCTGAGACTGTGGAGATGCTGTGACAATTGTAAAGGCAACGGTGTGGTTGTAAGTCACCTTTTCACTGCTGCTGTAACTTCACACAGTTGCTAAAGGCATGGTTGTAAGTTGACGGTGACCTGAAATTGAGGAGCGCAGCTTTAACGGAACCCCAAAATGTCTTCCTTCTGCCCACCGAGCAGTTCGAAAGCAGGTCAAAATGCGAGTAGGAAAACAGGGACCCCTTCGGTGGGAAGGGAACAGCGCTTCGTGCGCCTTGGGCGTTCAAGTCATGCTGTCCCCATGACCGCAGGGACGTTTTCGGACAGCGCTGGCTCTTCGGCTTAGAAACGGGATGAGCAGTGCCCCCTAGAGTCAGACATGAGTAGCACGCTGGAGGGAACCTTTAACTTGAAAATATCTCCGTCTTTTGCATAGGGTGGCTACTTCTACCCCTTTCTTCTGTAGATGCCTTCAGAAAATACAACAGTGGGATCTTCCCACTCCCTCGCCATTTGTTTGCTCGTAGCATCCGATGCGTCCGCCAACCAGCCAGCATCCCTCTGATTGGAGCCAGGAGGTGGCGATCCAGCTGTCCACCCCCTCCGTTGGTCTTTCTTTAGCCCTCTTCTGCGCCCTGCCCTATCCGTTGCTTTTAGCTTCCCGGCCTCCCTCCCTCCCTCCCTCAAGAAGAACAGAGCCAGCTTGTCTACCGCTCTATTTCCAGCCTCAGGAGCTCAACAAAGAAGCCTTCTCTGCGCTGTCTGTCTGCAGGCGCCACCTCTTTCCCTTCCATGATGATGAGGTTGTTGCGAAAGTCCTGAAGGTGGTTCACACTAGTAGCAGCTCTGCTTGGGTTAGTTTGAAGCTGAAACAACCTAAAAAGGAATTTTGGTGCCAAAGTTCATCCTGGAGATAAGCAGAGCTGTTTCGTAAAGTCTGGGAGGCTACAGCTAGTCCAGGATTCAGTGGTAGAGATTTGGAAACGCTTTGAGAAGCTCCCGCTCTTCCTGTGTAGAAGTTCGCCTTCTCCGGAAAGCAGATTTTTGAGGGACAGGTTGTCGAAGAGAGTCATCTTTTCGAGAGAGGCATCTTTTTGAGAGTGAAAGAAGTTGCACCCGGAGAAGGAAGAGAAAGAAAATGGAGCAAGTTTAGCACAGAAAGAGGAACGTTTACATCTTCACACACTGTACAAAAAATAGGCCGGCCGAGAAAAGCGTTCCATGTTTCAAGCCATACAAAAAAACCCACTTCATCTTCTGTGTGAACCAGCTCATGTGGAGGCCAAACCATGATTCATAGTGTGGCGGGCCAATCTAGCAGAGCACAACGTGCCAGGCTAGCCTATTGCGACTTGTCCCAGTTAAGCTACGATGACTTCCGAATGTTACGTTTAAGATTGCACGGCGTTTATTTTGCTAGATAGATTAACAGAAATCTTCAAAAAAAATATTTTTCTCAAGCGGGCAGTTGTGTCAAGTCTTTTCCATCTAAAACAACAATGTGTCTTATGACGGGTCCCCAGCCCCGGGTCCATGCACCGGCACTGGTCCATAACATGCCAGCTACTGGGCCGCGCAATCAAGCCAAGCCCCGTTCATGGGATGCAGGCAGCATGCAAAACCACGTCCCCTCTGGCCCATGGAAAAAACCTTTCTCCATGGAATCGGTCGTTGGTGCCCAAAAGATTGGGGGCCACTATCTTATGGCATCTCAAAGACAAACCAGTTTATTATTATCTAAACCTGGCCTGCTTCTTCAGATGCATCAGAATGAAATAAAACAGGGTTCCCTGAAGCACAAGGCTTAATTCATTTGCAAATGCTTAAGGGGCCCTGAGACTTTTCCTTCTGGACCGTGTTATGAATGTACCTCTGACTCAATTCTCAAGACATGACATCATAGTTTCATTGGGACGTCGTCCAACTCTTCCCTCTGCCTTTCCAACAGATCTCGCTGCCTCACCACCCATAGGAACCTATTGACCAGCTTTGCCAAATCCGTCCCAGGAATTTCAAGGCTCTTCTGAGTCAGTCTGGGGGAAAGCACAATCTTACCTCTCGTGTGGTGCTGCTGGTGGAAGGCGTGCGCTCTGCAATCTCCCCACGCTTAGCCTGAGGAGCTGAATGTGGGCGGGCCTCTTTGGGAGTGTGGGAAAATCTTGAGCCCGGCTGCTTTAGAAAGCGGGATGTCAAGGGCCCAGGGAGTCTGTTTCGGTCTGCTTCTATAGGAGGAAGTTAAAAGCAACGGAGGATTCTAGGAAAGGGCTAAACCTCTGGTGCTGCATTGCAATCAACCGTAGATGTAGTGTATGCTCATCTTGAATTGAAGCCTTCTGGTTCCTTCTCTGCGTCGTCATGATGGGAGAAACATCTCCCCGTGGTTTGTTTTCGTTTTTTGGAATGAGCTGTTGAGTGGCGCTGGTGGTCGCTGTTGAGTGACTGTCTCAGGGTTGCTTGATTTGATTTGATTTTGATTTGATTTGATTAGATTTTTATACCGCCCTTCTCCCCGAAGGGACCCAGGGCAGTGTACAGCCAAATAAAAACAATTAAAAACAGGTACAACAACACAACACTTTAAAAACGTATAAAACAATTAAATTGGTGGCTGCTTGGGGTTTGCTCATCGTCTGACAATCCTCCTCAGTTGAGGACCAACCACTTTGCAAGGGAAGAGGATGGAGAAGTCTGTCCTGGGTGAATCTTCCTGGAATGGTAGCTCCAAAGTGTCAAGGGCCTTGAGTTGTCTAACACGATCCTTTTCAAACTCTGTTGTTCTGAAGCCTGGGGCTGGATAGGATTCCATCCACCATGAGACCTCCCCCCGCCCAAATGACATGTAGTTCTCGACTTTCAACTCTTCATTTTGTGACTGTTCAAAGTTATAACAGACTTGGGGAAAAAAGCGATTTATGACCAGTTCTCGCACTTAACAACCAGCACAGCATCCTCACCGTCATGTGATCGGAATTTGGATAGTTGGTACCTGGCATGTCTTTACAAGGGTTTGCAAGGCGCCAAGGCCGTGTGATCCCTGTGGTTTTTGGCAGCCATCTTTGGAGTCCAGGCCATTTCATATTGCATTGAATCGGCGGGCGAGCAGCCACCTCACCTCACTTCGAAACGATCCCTATTTAGCAGGATCTTTTGTGCTTCCAGATTATTGCTAAAAATCCATGGCCTGTTTCGACACCACGTTCAGGAAAACCTACAAAACCTGCCCAAATCACAGCACAGGGAGTCCTCGACATACAGCAGTCCGTTTAGTGACCGTTCCAAGCTATAAAGTCATTAAAAGAAGCGACTGACAGCCATTTTTCATGCACAGGAGTGTGGCAGCCTCCCCAAGGTCATGTGATCCAAATTCAGATGCTTGGCAGCTGTCTCAAACTTTATGACGGTTGCGTTGTCCTTGGGGTGTGTGTGTGTCACGTGATCCCCTTTTGTGACCCCCCTCGCAAGCAAAGTCAATGGGGAAGCCAGATTCACTTAACAACCATGTTGCTAAAGCAGTGATTCACTTAACAACTGCCAAAAAAGGTCGTAAAACCGGGCAAAACTCCACCGATGTCTCACTTAGCAACCAAAATGGGCTCGAGTGAGGTCGTAAGTCGAGGACTACCTGGAATGGCAACAGAAGCAAGCCGTCCATGACTTACCAGCATTTCTTTGATTTCAGAAATGTTTTAAAATTAAAAATGTTTAGTGTTTTAAAATGGAGGGTAGGGGGGTGAGGAAAGGGGGGTGGAAGTGCTCGATAGAATATAGTGAATTTTGCTCATATAAATGGTGATACTATATATAGATGATTAAGTGTAAATAGAAATATAATATCCCCACTGCAAGGAAGACAAAGCAGAATTGGTTGCAGAATTGGTTAAATTGACAGTGTTATTTAAAGAGGAGAAAATATTAAGTAGGCTTTTTTATTTGAATATAACTCCTGGATTTTGTGGTTGTGGGGAAAAAATGATCCAATTTTGGTTTTGCCAATTAGATTTGTTGAAATGGAAATGGCTAGTTATATATTAATGTGCAACTAGACACAGGGACAGTTTCTTCCCCCGTGACCATCAACCTGCTAAACAACTAACTTCCACAACACTGTTAAATGATCTAGTAGGAATCTATCATTATTACCCTTCTCATCTTTCCTATTACCTATTCTCTTAATTGTATGACAACTAACTTGTTGCTTACATCTTACAATGTAAAGTAGTTTGTTTAGTACCCCCATTTTTGACTGGTAGAATGATTATTAGTATCCTACAACTGTTCTAAACCTATCATAAAAATATATCACACGGCATGATGAAATGTGTTTTGTGACATGATGATTGCATTTTATAACATGATGGCATGATGAATGTGCTTTATGATTGTGATTGTATTCATGATTAAGATCGCAGCTTGCCCATTGCAACTTATATGTATCTGACAAGATGAATGTACTTTACGATTATGGATGTATCTTATGCTTATGTGCTTTACGATTATGGATGTATCTTATGCTTATGTGCTTCACGATGATGAATGTATCTTATGCTTATGTGCTTTACGATTATGGATGTATCTTATGCTTATGTGCTTTACGATTATGGATGTATCTTATGCTTATGTGCTTTACGATTATGAATGTATCTTATGCTTATGTGCTTTGCGATTATGGATGTATCTTATGATTGTCATTACAGTTTGTTTATTGTATGTATGTAGGCATAGAGCATGGACACGGAAGACAAATCCCTTGTGTGTCCAGACACACCTGGCCAATTAAATTCTGATTCTGATCAGGAAAAAGAGGAGGCCGTAATGCGGTTATCTTGTCCTGGGCTAGAGAGAGTCGGACATCAAGTGTTTTTTTTCTTCTTCTTTCTTCTCCTGTCCCTCACCCTCTTTCTTTCCCCTTCCTTCCCCCTCTCCCGATTCTTCATCTTCATCTTCTTTGTCCTTTATACATTGACAAACACATTTTTTTTAAAAAAGCATTCCTTTCGTTTTGAACTTACAATGACACTGGGGAAAAAAAAGACTCACAACTGCTCCTCACACTTCCAACGGTTGCGGCATCCTACTGCCTCCCGCCCCACCACCCCCCGGGCCAAAGGATCACAGTTTGGGCACATGGCGACCAGAAAGTACCCCCATCGGTTGTGGGGCCCTGGGGCCACGTGGATAGGGCTTGCGACCAGGTCAGCTGTCCTCCGGCAAGCCAAGTCAACGGGCGTGGGGTGGGGGAGCCGGATGTCCTTAACGACGATGTCATCCAGTTTATAATCATGGAATTATGGAGAAACTTCCTAACAGGGAGGACAATCGGCCAGGGGAATGGCTTTTGCCTCCAGAGGTTGTGGGGGCTTCATCCCTGGAGGTTTTTAAGAAGAGACCGACCAGTCACCTGTCTGGAATTGAACAGGGTCTTCTGCTCGAGCAGGGGGTTGGACTGAAGATGTCCGAGGTCCCTTCCAACTGCAACAACGGTCATGTGAAAGACGATCATCCATCACTTGAATGGTATAACTTTGAATAGTTATTAAACATAGGATATAGAACACAGAATAACCATGCAACTTTCGTCATCGAGACCTAACAGGGGAAGCCATTCCTGGATGCGAACCGACGCGGCAGACCCGACCTTAACGCCGTTTGATTTTAGCTTCTTGGCCTCTGCAAATCTAAGCGATTTGGTTGGCCGGCCGCAAGTTATGACTTAGCGGCATTCTAGGCTCGGTTAAAGCCGGGTTGATCGCTGTTGTCTCTGCGGGGAAAAGATAATGACAAGGCGCGACGTGGTTTCCTGCCCCCAGGCGAGGCACGCTATGGAGCAGAAGAATTCTGTTTGGCCATCCTGGCTTGAGAATCGGCAAGAGGTTTAGTTCCCAAAACATGGGAAGCCATTCTTCTTTCTTCTGCTTTGGCCGGATCCCATCACAAGTCCTCCTAATGCGATATTTCCTAACTGTACCCATTTCTGAGACGAGTGGACTTCAACTCCCAGAATACCCCAGGCAGCAAGGCATTCTGGGAGTTGAAGGGCACAGAGCTTACAATCGCTAAGATTGGGGAAACGTCCTCTGAATGTCGTCCAGGCATCCCCCTTGAAGCAAGACTTGAAGAAATAGAAGCAGATTCGGAAGAGGGCCGTGTACACCAATGCTTGTGGACCTCAGTGATTTTAAGATGCCTGGACTTCAACTCCATAGGATCAGGCTGGAATCCTACATACCATCTCAGACAAATGCTTGTCTAATTCTCTTCTTAAAAACCTCCAGTGATGAAGCCCCCACAACTTCTGGAGGCAGGTTTTTCCACTGATTAATTGTTCTAACTGCCAGGAAATTCCTCCTTAGTTCTAAGGTTGCTTCCCTCCTTGATTGTTTATTTTTATTTATTTATTTACTTAGACTTTTAGTCCCCCCCCCGTTGCTTCTCGTCCTGCCTTCCGGGGCTTTGGGGAATAGGTGGACCCCCCCTCCTCTT
>JANHFO010001417.1:197975-208544 GCA_032468095.1 Pareas carinatus
AGGTTAAGGTCCAGTTAAACTGATTTATTACTTGTGCCTATACACAAGAATCCAATCAACTGTCAGCTCTAAATTGGCACCAGGTAAAAGTGAACAAAATTCAAGAGGGGTTGGACCTAGGTCATTTGTGGGAACATAATGATTCTAGGCTGATTTCTCTCTTGATTCTGCCCCCCACTCAGCCTCAGCCTGTCTTTCTCCTACAGCAATCCAATGTTCTGGGCATTATCTTTAAAGGCCTATATGGCACAGAATCAGACTATTTATCGGTTCGCTCTCCCTGAGGGCATCTGTCCATGCCACTAGATGGGACAGGATGGCTTTTTTTGTGATTGTGTGTACCTTCCCTTGGCTATACTTAACAAAGCATAAGGAAAACAAGGAGGTCATTTCTATTCTGTCTTGTTCTTTACTTCATCCTGTGCTCTACTATATACCTAGGTCACAGCAAGCTTGTTTGCTTTAGGAGCTCAGTTCAATATCTTAGTGGACCACCTGCCTTTCTTTTGTGTTAAAAAAAGGGGGGAAGGGAGACTGTGTGTTCCTTTATAGCTGCTATTCCATTTTCCATTTAAAAAAAAAGGTTAAGCTTCCTCAGGAAACTGGTAATCACTCTCAAACGGGGAAGCAGCCAACAGATCAGGCTTGATGGACTGCTGTGCAGGGATCTAATCTCAGCTGCTGAAATGTCTCCTCCTTCAATTAAACAAATTACCAAGGAGGATCTCAAGCCAAGGGTAATCCTGGGCGAATTGCAGCTTCAGAGGATGTTTCTGGGAGGGAAGTGAATGGGACAGGTGCTATGCAGGTGAAAACTAATATTAAGGCAGATTTGTGTCTAGGCATTGATGGAACACAAGGGATTATCTTGTAGAACAGTGGAAGGGAAGCTGCCGCGCTAAAATGCTCTGCTGATCACTGACCAATTATATGTCTTTTATACTACTCATAACTGCTTCCAGTTTCAAAAAAAAGAGTTGCATTTATGATCTGGAAGCCCTAATATATGTGAGAGTTATGTTTGCTCTAGTGGTGAAGGCACCAGGCTGGATACTAGGGGACATGATGAAATGCTTTGTGACATGATGATGGTACTTCATAACAGGATGACGCGATGAATGTACTTTATGATTATGGATGCACCTTATGCGTACAAGACATGATGAATGTCCTTTATGATAAGGAATGTATTTTAGGATTGAAACCACTGTTCATCAATTATAGCCTTATGATTGTAACCACAGTTTGTCAATTGTAGCCTGTAAGTAAGTATTGAGCATATACACTGGTCACAAATTCCTTGTGTGTCCAGACACACTTGGCCAATAAATAAATAAATAAAAATTCTGAATTCTAGTTCTACATTCAGCATGAAAGGCAGTTGGGTAACTTTAGCCAATCCCTCTCAGAATCTCCGCTTCAGCCCAAACTAATTGACAGGGTCGTTGTTTAAAATAATAATAATAAGGAGTATCAGGTATGTTTGCCAGTTTGAGCTAGTTATAAAAATAACAAAGGTGGGATATACACACACACATACACACACATAAATACATACATACTCCTTACTTTCTTCTTCTTCTCCCCATTACATGCATGTGTGAAGGATGGCGGTGAGGGGAGCAAAGGTACAACTGAAGCTCTAAGCTCCTCCCCCTCCATTTTCTTGCTGAGAACATGAATGCGGTTAGGCAAGCATAGAACAGACCTCTAAGAGCTTATTAAAACTAACACAAATCCGTTTAATTAATGATGGTGAAGTGCAATTCTGTCCAAGGGGTTTAGGAGAAGAATCGGCAGAACCTGAGGGCGGAGTTGAAAGGAGGAATCAGCCTAGAATCCCTACATAGCCCCAAATGAACTAAGCCCAATCTTCCTTGAACTCCATAGACCAGTGATGGTGAACCTATAGCACGTGTGCCAGAGCAGGCACTCTGTTGGCATGCGAGTGAAGTCGCCCCAGCATTTCCCCAGAGCTGAGCATGCTCAGAAAGGAGTAGCAGCCCCAGGTGATGACATCACAGAGCCATGTGCATGATCAGAAAGAGAGCAGTGGCGCACTCGGTGTCTAAAAGGTTAACCATCACTGCCATAGGCCCTTATCTAACTCCAAGCAGGTGCTAACCCTTATTTGAGAAATTTGCTATGCATATTTACCATTGGTCCAATGGGATCTTCACAGCTGGACTGGATCTTTCACACTTACATAACCTCCTTGGCCTCTTCACCCTTTCTATTTTGGCATTGCTCCACCCTTAAAAGTCAAGTTTACTGACCAGGCACAAAAGGTTGCCCATTCTTATTAGAACAAACTGGGGTGTGGTATTTAATGCAGGGTTCAAAGTGTGTTCCAATGTATTGGGGGAATAAATTAATGAAATGATCCTCACATTGTGGTTTACGTGGCGGGATTGAAGTCTCTATCTCTTCTCCGGAATTTGCACTGGGGCTCCTTCCCTTTTCCTCTAAGAAGCCCATTCAACTGCATTTCCATTTGCTATAGCGATCTTCTCCTCTTTGACTTAATGAAGGCGCTTTAGAGCAGGTGCATAATTGACAACTTAGGAGAAACAAACCCATCTTCCTACCAAGAATGCCTTTCAAGGCTGCCAAAAGCTTTGCCTGATTAAAAAGAGCAGAAACCTCTTTCAAATGTAATTGCTTTATAATACCAACACACAAAGCAGTTCTGAAGCTAATAAGCCCCTGACATTTATTATTTGTTAGATTTATATCCCACTTTTTCTACAGCGAGGTCATAGCAGCTACTTAGGGATCTCTCTTCCTATTATCCACTCCACTCCACTCCACTCCACTCCACTCCACTCCACTCCACTCCTATTCTATTCTATTCTATTCTATTCTATTCTATTCTATTCTATTCTATTCTATTCTATTCTATTCTACTGCTATTCTATTCTATTCTATTCTATTCTATTCTATTCTATTCTATTCTATTCTATTCTATTCTATTCTACAGCTATTGTATTCTATTTCTTATTCTATTCTATTCCTTATTCTATTCTATTTCTATTCTATTCATCATTTTCCTTGAAAATCAGAGCTGTTTTTCATTATTACGAGTTTATTGGTCTGCTTTTTAGGGCACCTTCTCCAAACATTACAACTAAGAATACAATTCAAGTATTCAGTTTTAGCTGTGACTTCCTTTCAGAAGAAGCAAGTCTTCTTGGGGTGTTGATGAATCTAACATTGGGTGTTGCTTATATATTGATGTCTTCACACCCATTTCACCATTCCACGAAAGGAATTTCTTCTTGGCATCCTTTTTTTTTTTTGGCTTTTAAGTGATGTGTGGAAAGAGGGATATACAGTACAGTGAACGATAAGGACATGCCTGCTTCCATCGCACAAGCTCACAATTAAGTTTTAGTGCTCAATTTCATCAGCATTTTCTTCTGCTAGTGGGAGATTGGTAGAAACTCAAAAGTAATTTCTTCTTTATCAAATGAAAAAAGCAGTTGTAATAATGTAGGAGAAATGTCCAGTAGATGGTTTGACATTGATATTAGGATTCTCCAAAGCGAGATAGCAATTTGGTGAATGTTCTAATCTCTTCTTGATGTGTCTTAACCCTCTCTGCAAAATCCTGTACTAGAAACAGCTTTTTTAAAAAAAATATGCATGAAATCCTAACAGAATCTCATGCTCGATATTGCAATTGTGCATGTTCTCATATCTACAACCAGAGTGTAATTATTGTTTATTAAATGGGTACAATTCAGGTTCAGCCAGAGATCTGATGACCAAAGTTTCATTATATAGTTGATATATCA
This sequence comes from Pareas carinatus, assembly GCA_032468095.1. Lineage (NCBI taxonomy): Eukaryota > Metazoa > Chordata > Lepidosauria > Squamata > Pareidae > Pareas > Pareas carinatus. The sequence continues at coordinate 201,773 of JANHFO010001417.1, forward strand.
TTTTAAAAGCATGGAATATACTTTTTACAAATGTAAATGTATTGTTTGATATCTATAGGAAGATGCTTCAATGTAAATTGCATGAGAACTACATAAACAAGTAAAGAAACCATTGGTAAGGTCTATGTAGAAGAGGGTATATTATATATTTATATAAGAGGGCATATTACATTTCATAGTAAACGTCATTGACGTTTTTACATTTCTAGTTTTTACATCTTCTTCAATGATGTAAATATATATATACACATACACATATTTATTTATTTGCATATACTGTACACACTCACACACGCAGTGTCATTCCTTTTATCTTGTTAAAGAAGTCATTACTATTTAATACCTTTGGTTTCTCCCCCCACATCCGTCCATCTTTATTTTCTTCCCTTCTCATTCCTTTCCTTTTTCTTATTCTCTTTATCTTTCTCCCCTTTCCCCCCTTTTCTCTTCTCCTCTTTATTTCCTCTCTTTCTCTTTCTTTCTTTTTTCCTCCTTCCTCTTTTTCTTTCTTTCTCCCTCTTTTTCTCATCTTTCCTTTTCTATTTCTTTCTTTCCTCCTCTTTTTCTTCCTCTTCCTCTTCTCCTTTCCTATCTTCCTTTCCCCTTTTTTCCTACTTCCATTCTCTCTCTTCTCTTTCCCCCTTCCTTGTCCTTCCTCTATCTCTTCTCATTTGCCTCCCTTCTTCTTTCCCTTCTCTTCCTCTCCCTCTACTTTCTTTTCCTCCTTTCCCTTTCCTTCTACCTTTTTTTTTCTTTCCTTTCCTTTTCTTCCCCCAAAGGTCATTTTTCAAGAAGCAACTGAACTTGTTTTGTCCTTGAAGACGTTTCGCTTCTCATCCAAGAAGCTTCTTCCGTTTCTCTCTCCCGGCGTTGGAGTCTCATTTCAACCCAATGACACCTAGTGTTCTTTAATTCAATACTCAATGGGGGGGGGAATGCAGACCTATTCCACAGGTGTATTAAAGGATGACTTCCGTCTTTTAGGGAAAGTCATGTCAGTGGCTCCAGCAGCAAACAGCAATGCATAAAATTGAAGGAGAAAACATGGAGGATAAAATAAGCATACATCAGAAATGGGGTCAGGAACCTAATTTCACAGTGACACCCTCGTAATTTGACTCTGAAATTTTTTTCTTTTTCTTTTTGGTCCATTCCAAATTTATCTGGAAGAGAAAACACAGCCACATTTACAGCCTCGCTGCTGAGGAAAAAAATAATAATAATAAAGCCAGCTATTTCTGAGATATGCTGGCTGTCATCAAGTGAGATTCCGATATTTATAGCGTAGTTTACAAATACATTACCGGCTGTCACAGTGAAATAAGTGACATCCTTACATTCCGAATGGAGTCGGTCCAGAGGTGTCAGCATCAGGAGAGAAGATAAGGGGACCCCCCGTAATTAGTACATTCATCTTTTTTACGATATCATTTTTCAGACATATATGATCCTAATGTAAATTAGAAATAAAGGAGGCTGGGTGGAAAATAGAATTAATTCCAAGGAAGTCAATCAGTCTGCAGTAATGGCATTACAAGCATGAGGTAATTTATGCTAACATTTCTGTCCGTTTTTCCTGCCAGCTCCTGATTACGACAAGCCGCCTCTGTTTTATTCGTAATTTTTTTTATTTTTTTCCGCTTGTTTTTTCCCCCCCCTTCCTATCCTTTGAAAGTCAGGCTGGACGATAATGAACGCTTCAGCATCCTAATGAAATTCATTTACGATACAAAAACGCGAGCAAATCCAACAAGGGCTGTTACAGGCCTTAATGGCGTTCTATGGATTATTGATTTTTGATTCCATTCCTGCTCACCAGAAGCCCATTTTCACGGCACCATTAGCTCCGTAACGATTAGGGACAAAAAAGTTAATTATGTAATTATAAAGCCAATAACCGACTTGTCTGGTTTACTTTGCTTTACTCAGTTTAAACATTATCTTCCTCTCGCACATCATAAGAGCCGGGGGGGCGGGCAGGAATGTGAGAAGAGAGATTAACACCGGCAAAGCAAATGTAAAATTTAATTCTCCCAGTCAGGGCTGTCTCAAAAAACGAAGGAAGAAAAAAAGCCATTAACTAATCACAACATTTTTCCTCTATTAAATTCACGGCTGCCACTTCACACACAATAGGTAGGGAAAGGTGGCATTGGAATTTTCCATTTTTATTGACTGTAACATGGCCTCAGCCTCGGGCATCTCCGATAAACTATTAAATAGGATGCCTTCATCTATTTGAAAATGAAAAGCTGGGAGAGAAAGAGGGAGAGAGAGAGAGAGAAAGGGAAAAAAAATAAGGATATGATGTTTGTATTCAAGATAAACCAAGAGGCTGGATTTTTTTTTTCCATCTTCACCTTGAAAACCAGACTAGGTCTAAACTGAAGGTTGACCAGAGACAGCCAAGGATTGCAAATCTATTTGGAGATCTTCTAAGCTGGTCTATTTGAAGAATACCTGATTTTCAACTTGGCTTCTGCTCCTGTAATTGTTTTCGTCAAATGTTTGCTAAGATCTTCTGCAATTGTTCGCATGCTGAGAGAGACAGAGTTTAAATAACAGCTCAAAACAGCATCTGTTGGAGTACATAAAAATGGCTGCCCTACATTTTTGCATGTTCTTTTTTTAAAAATCCCTTCTCATTCCTCCCCAAATACAGGAACAAAAAGAAAGGAACCTATGAAAGAAAATATAAATTTTTGTCTGCGTTATTTGTGAGTCTATGTATCAAGCAGGCCCTTGGCGCATCACAAAAGGGTTCAATCTTTCGCGTTTCAAGTTGCTTTATACAGAATTTTTCAGCGGTGGGACAACGGGATTTGTGGCCCAAGTTTTTGTTGCTAAGTGAGACGTCCGTTAAGTGATCTTTGCTCCACTTTACAAACCTTTCTTGCCACCGTTGTTAAGGGAATCGCTGCAGTTGTTCAGTTAGTGACACGATGGTTACGTGAATCTGACTTCCTCATAGACCGGTAATGGCGAACCTTTCAGAGACCGAGTGCCCAAACTGCAACTCCAAAGCCAGTTATGTATCACAAAGTGCCAACACAACAACATGCAACCCCCCGGCACACACCCCACTCCTTTGCCAACCTTTTGGACCTCAGGGACCACTAAATTCATAGCTTTGAATCCAGCAGACAACTAAGATGATTTTTTTTTAAAAAAAGGTACATACATTTTTAAATTAATGATCAGAGAACTTCCATTTTATGAATGTAAAAGATACCTACTTAATATAACAAAATTAAGAAAGCTTCTTTAATGATAACAAAATCTGCTGGGCAGAGGGGTGGGCAAATTGAAGAGGGGGAGAGGGAGGGAAGCCCTGCGTCCCTCCGGCTTGCTACTAAAGAAAGTTTTTTTAACTTTGCTGTGGCGATGGCGCACGATCCGACAGAGAGGGATCTGAGTGCCACCTCTGGCACGGGTGCCGTAGGTTCGCCATCACTGCATAGTGATGCATAGCACATCAGAAGATCGCAAAAGGGAATCACATGATCCTGGGACTCTGCATCTGTCATAAATGCAAGTCAGTTGCCAAGTGTCTGAATTTTGAACACGTGACTGTGGAGGTCGTAAGTGTGAAAAAAGGTCGTGAGTCGCTTTTTTCAGTGTTGTTGGGACTTTGAACGGTCACTAAATGAACTGTTGTAAGTCAAAGACTAGTTGTAATCCACCAGCCATTCCGCAAATAGTTCTAGACTGATGTTTGGTTTAATGTTCCATCTTCTTACCTGGTATAAGATTGGGCTACATCTCTTACCTAAAATTCAAACAACTACACATATTAACTGGCCCAAAGATATCTTTCAATCCACAAGCAGGTTTTCCCTTATTTGTTCATCTAAAAACTGCCGTGTCCCGGCTGTTCTCAGATGTAAGTACCACCCATACAGACCAATACCAAGAGGTGAATGAAGCATCTGTCATCACTTACTGATTTAACATTGACACCGATGCCTTATTTTGTCAACCATCCCTCCCATCTCAAAACCGCTCTGCTTCACTGACCAGTTTGGAGCCATTTAGGAATCAAAAGGACAGATTGTCAGTCAATAAAAGCTTTCTTTTCTTTAAAAAAAAGGGGGGCAAACTTTAGCTTGTCAATCAATTCTAAGTTTCTCAGAAATTGTCCTCCTATGAGCTGGTCCAGCCAAGTCATTGTCTGCTTGGAAGACTCAAATTCAGGCCAACAATTCTCCCCTTGTGCCGTCCTTCCGATTTAACCTCCATGGGGCATTTCATCCTAGCCAAAACAAAATATTTTATGAGTATGTGTGGCTAGAGCGTGGTTCACTGATAGCACACGCTCTGCTATCTTCACTGGGAAAAGCAAAACGCTCCGATATAATACATTGTCCCATGTTTCCTTGGATTTCGTAGACATTTCAAATAAAGCATCTATGAAAATGCTGCCTGTTTGGCTCCGGTAGCTCCAATTGTGTCGGAATCTGCAGATATCTACTCCGTAGACAAAGACTAGGAAATAAATTTAAGGGTACCAATGAAACCTATATCAAGGCCAGATGCAAAGGTTCAGCTCATGTCAATGAGATGTATCGATTTCATGATGAGAAGAAACGTAATCTTTTAGGTGGTAGTGCCTATATATTAGCTCTTTCCACGTCTTGAGAATTCGCTCCTACGTTGATGTGATTCATCTTTCCTTTTTTTTATGCTGTAGGACAATAAATTGTTGCTTGCATCTTACAATGTATATTAGTTGCTTCATTTAGTATCCTAGTATGACTTATATTGATTGCTTATTTAGTATTCTATGACTATCCTAAGTGTATCTTATGATGTACGATGAAGGCAATTTATGATTATGATCATAGTTTATCACTGGTAGCTTATATGGACATTGAGGGCTTCTGCACTGGAGACAAATTCCTTGTGTGTCCAATCACACTTGGTCAATAAGGAATTCTATTCTGTTCTGTTCTATTGGAATAATGACATAATGAGCGTACTTTATGATTATAGTCATAGCTTATCACTGTAGCTTATATGGCACATTGAGAGATTCTGCACTGGAGACAAATTCCTTGTGTGTTCAATCAGACTTGACCAATAAAGAATTCCATTCCATTCCATTCCATTCCATTCCATTCCATTCCATTCCATTCCATTCCATTCTATTCTATTTCATTCCATTCCATTCCATTCTATTTTTATTCAATTCCATTCTGTTCTTGAATTTGAGGGAAAATGGGGTACATGGGGGAGAGCATTAATAAAATTAATAAACCCAAACTTCTGATAAATCTGGCTTTTGCTACACCAGAGAAAAGAAAAGAAAGAAAAGAAAAGAAAAGAAAAAAGAAAAGAAAAGAAAAAAAAAGAAAAGAAAAGAAAAGAAGAAAAGAAAAGAAAAGAAAAGAAAAGGTTTCCCCTGTTCAGATGTGTCTGACTCTAGGGCACTCTGTTCCTCTCCATGTTTTGCCCGAGGGAACCAGCATTGCTTGAAGATGCTTCCGCGGTCATGTGACCACCATGACCATAAATCAAGGCACACAGAATGCTGTTACCTTTCCACCAAAGTGGTACCTATTTATCTACTTGCATTTGCATGCTTTCAAACTGCTGGGTTGGGCAAGAGCTGGAGCTCACTCTATCGCCCAGTGCTTGGGCCTCGAACTGCCGACTTTCTGGTAAACAAGCCCAGCATCTTAACTGCTAGTCCATCATACTAGGTGAATTTTAGCTGTGAGTCTAGAAGGACCCCCAAATTGCGAACCCGTTCCGAGGGGGACAATTTCTCTCCCCTCAGAACTAAGGATGGACGGTCGATATAATCCTTAGGAGGCAATACCTACAGCCACTCGGTCTTGTGTGGGTTGAGTCTGAATGTATTATGAATGTATCTTTGATTGCAATCACAGTGTGTTTATTGTATGTAGGCAGTTATAGAGCCTGTGCATCGGAGACAACTTCCTTGTGTATTCAGACACACTTGGCAAAATAGATTCTGATTCTGGTTCTGATTCTAAGAGTGCCCATACTCTATTGATCCAGAGACCATGGACTAAAGTTGGTAGCATTTACTGGGAAGTCCTCATCTTAACAGAATAACAGAATTTGAAGGGACCTCGGAGGTCTTGTCATCCAAGGCCCTGCTCAGGCAGGAAACCCTATACAATTTCATACAAATGGCTGTCCAATCTCTTCTTAAAAACCTCCAGTATTGAAGAATCCAGAACCTCTGGAGGCAAGTCGTTCCACTGATTAATTGTTCTCAACGACAGAAAATTTCTCCTTAGTTCCTGGTTGTTTCTCTTCATGATTAGTTTCCATTCATTGCTTCTTGTCCTGTCTGCAGGTGCCTTGGGGAATAGCTTGACTCCCTCTTCTTGGTGGCAGCGCCTGAGATATCGAAGCACTGTTATCATGTCACCCGCTTAGTCCTTTTTTTCATTAATCTAGACGTACCCGATTCCAGGAACTGTTCTTTACATGTTTTAGCCTTCAGTCCCCTCATCATATTTGTTGCTCTTCTCTGCACTCCTTCTAAAGTCTCAAAATCTTTTTTACATCGCCAATTGAACCCTCTTGTTGTATTTGGTCGATTTCTACAACCAGATCCCGAAACCCACTTGCAAAGCCAAGCCTTTAAGTTTGTAGAAAAAAAGCTACTAGGCCTCAGAGCAGAGACTGCCCAATTAAACAAACACCTCTCCCTACATTTTCTGCTGGATCCAAGGGCTTTGCTGGTAAAGCAAGGGTCCCTGTGTTGGATCCAAAGGCTTTGCTGGAGAAGCAAAGG
>JANHFO010001417.1:238863-250173 GCA_032468095.1 Pareas carinatus
AGAGAGAGAGAGAGAGAGAGAGAGAGAGAGAGAGAGAGAGAGAGAGAGAGACACTAAAGAAAAGAGATGACAAGGACTCTAAAAAACAACAACAACAACCAGAAGCGATATGAGAATACAGTCATTTCTAGTTAAAGGTCACCTTGACTTCTAATCTAAACTGTCATCCTTTCTCATTAAAATATTTGATAAGAATTCTTTGCTTGACCGAACAGTACGGGATACCTTAAAAATGACACTCTTTGCTCTCGAGGTGGTTGCTATGTCACAGTAAATAATTATCTGTCTGCTAGGCTAGAAAATAAAATCATTATCTGAATTCTATGCAAGGAACAAATAAAAACGGTGTATTTACACCATGTTAATCTTCTACTTTAAGGGTGAAACATATTTCAAGATCAAATTTTCTCTCGAGGTTTATTTTTTTCTTTTTTGCCTGCAAACTAAGTTTCTCTACCCACCCTTCCATGTCCTGGTACTTTTCTAATTTTTGTACCATACTACAGTATAGATTATGGTTAAAATCTATTGCAAACATCTGAAGGGTCATCTGCTCCCATCTGATCCCTTATTTAAAGGACCTATAAAGGAAAAGATGTCCCAGGATAGAGTAGCAAATTAACACAATAACCGAATAACAGAATTGTAACAGACATGGATATCTTCTAGTCAACCCCTCTGCTCAGGTAGGACACCTTATACCAGGGATGTCTAACCTTGACAACTTTAAGACTTGTGAACTTCAACTCCCAGAATCCCCCAGGTAGTCTTGCTTCTGGAAGTGGAAGTTCACAAGTCTTAAAATCGCCAAGGTCGGACATCCCTGCCCTATACCACTGTGGCTATCCAATTTCTTATTATTTTATTTATTAAATTTCTATGCTGCCCCTCTCCCATGTATGGTGACTCTGGTCAGCCTACAAATGATAGAAACAGGTGAAAAAATAATTATTAAAAGATTGAAAAGAACCAGCATTAAAATATTATTAAAAACGGGCCTAAAACCATGCTTAAAAGAACCGAGAGACTTTTTTACTGATTAGATAGATTTATTGTTATAGAAGTGTCTAGTTTAAAGTATTGTGTGTTAAGTAAAAAGTTGAGATTTGATGTTGCTGTCATTATCTACTGCACCAAAGGGAGTCTGAAGTCAATGCTTTTTCTTTTCTTTCTTTCTGATGACTTTATATCCAAATATTAACCCTTTAGCAGCTTACCAACTCACCTTAACAGGATTGGTAAGCTGCTGCCAACGTCTGAAATATAATAGCCCTGATTTATTTATTTATTGATTGATTATATGCCATTAACTTGGTGTAGATTCAAGGTCACCACATAGACAGATGGTCGGCAGGCAATCTGTCCCCATCATAGTCTTCCAACGGTGCACCTCATGCCTACAGCAATGGAGACCATCTATCGTGTTAGTGGTCATCAAATTCTCTTTCCTTTCACCTTTCCCCTCATTATGGACTTCTTATGAGGTGGTCCTTGCCCTGTGACTAAGGAAGGATAAATGGAACCTGTTCCTTTGCATCTCCAGTGAGATTGGGATGCTCAAGATCAGTTCTTCCTTTCCAACTTCCCATCTGGGCTGGTGACTCAAAATATGCTTTCCTTCATTCTCCAAACGTACTGGATAGAAAGACGCTCAACCGTCCCCTGAAAAGAGCTGCTTCCCAAGCCATTTTATGCCTTCATTCTTTCATTACAAATTCATATTCAGAGAAGTTAATATATAAAAATGCACAATAGGACTATAAAGAGCACAAAAAGCTGACACCGCGACACCAGCAGCTGAATAGCTGGGTTATTATAACAGCTGCCATTCAGCTATTTTCAAGAGCTCTCGTTATCCTTTTGTGCCAAAGACTTTGGAGAGAGAGTCAAGTGTACAGCCGATAAGACCTTGAAGACATCATCGTCGGCCTTCATTCTCAATTGACGGCACCACGTGGCCAATTCACAAGTATTTTCATATTAATATCAAGCAATTTCCCTACATTCTGATCCATCAAAGTAGGCTATTAATCCTTCTCTGTAGCGTCTGCTATTCAAATGCTAACAATTTTTTTCCTTGTGCACAGAATCTGTTGTCCTATAGCTCCTTGTACAAAGACCGGCATATTGTCAGTTGTGATTGATCAGAGCATTAATAGCAGAGTTGTGAGGTAATTCTCATCAACAAAATTATAGGTCTGTGAACAAGAGGAATGGAAAAGTAGGGGAGAAGAGCAAGAATTCTAAGGAATAAATTGAACGTGGAAGATAATAAAAACAGGGACCCCATGAGCACATTAAACAGTGGTCCTTGTGTGGGGAAGTTGGCTCAAGGGTCCATAAAACAGGATTCTTTGCCCTACAGTTGAGAGATAACTGGTCTGTTTTTTTTTCAAAATTAAAAAAATGCTCTGAGAAAGATTAAGAAAGAATGGATGAAGTATGGACTTGAAAAGAAGGCACAGTCTATAATCTTTGCAAAAAACCTGTTAAGTAAAAGCCAGCTATCATCTCTGATAATATTAATTAGAACAATTAATCAGTGGAACGACTCGCCTCCAGAAGTTGTGAGCGCTCCAACACTGGAAGTTTTCAAGAAGAGATTGGACAATCATTTTTCTGAAATGGTATAGGGTCTTTTGCCTGAGCAGGTGTTTGGACTAGATCGGTGGTCACCAACCTTTTGGACCACAGGGACCACTAAATTCTTAGTTTTAGACCCCACTGACCACAAATATGAATTTTTTAAAAAGATAAATATATTTGCAAAATAATGATCAGAGAACTGCCATTTTGTTAATATAAAAGTCACCTATTTCATATAACAAAATTAAAAAAGCTTATTTAATTATAACAAAATCATAAATGCTTATTTAATCATAACAAAATCTTTACAAGTTGTTTAATTGTAGAAAAATTATTAAAGTTAGTTTAATTATTACAAAATAATATAAGCTTATTTAAGTATTACACATTTTACTGTGATATTTGTTCCTGAGAGAGAGAGAGACAGAGACAGAAAGAGAGACATAGAAAGAGAGACAGAGACACACAGAGAAAGAGAGACAGAGAGAATGAGACACACACACAAACACAGACACAGAGATAGACAGAGAAAGAGAGAAAGAGAACGAGAGAAAGAGACAGAATGAGTGACAGACACATAGAGACATAGAGACAGAGAGACAGACACACACACACATAGAGACACACAAAGACACATACATACACACACACAGAGAGAGAGAGAGAGAGAGAGAATGAGAGAGAGAGAGAGAGGCAAACACACACACAGAATTGCTGCCACTGCTCCGCTCACTGTCGTGAAGCCACGAGAGTAAAGAACCATTGCCGCTGCTTGCGCCTAAACTTAATATAGTAGAGGAGGGGCAGGGCTAGGGCCAGACGCCTCTTATTGGATGTGCCTGGCCCATGGACCACCCCAATTTTCCCGTGGACCACCAGTGATCCGTGATCCACAGGTTGGCGACTTCTGGACTAGAAGACCTCAGAAGTCCTTTCCAACTCTGTTATTCTGTTATTTGCATTCTGGTTACTAGTGAGGTTAAGAGGAAATATTCAGAGAATTTCAAGAAAAAGAGAACTACTTGAAGGGAAAAGAGGTGACTAACCATTGCTCCTCTTTGTCGTGGCTGCCGTGTCATTTACCTTCATGACCATACTGTCCTTCTGTGACACTAACAAAATTGTTTACAGATTGGTATATGGCTCCATTTAAAATGTCTAAAATGTGTAACCTCTGTGAGGCTGTCATGAGGGTCTTCCAGGACCTGTGAGTCTGTCCCAGAGGGTCTTCCAGGACCTGTGAGGCTGTCCCAGAGAAGGCTGAGGTGAGCTGTTCTACAAAGCACTTGAGTAACAGAAGTAGAAGATCATGACAAAGAGATCCAACTTAGAACTAAGGAAAAATTTCTTGACAGTGATAACCATGAGTGAGATGACTTGCCTCCAGAAGTTGTGGGTGCTCCATCATTGGAGGTTCTCAAGACGAGACTGGACAGTCATTTGTACGGAATGGTGTAGGGTCTTCTGCTCAAGTGGGGAGTATTCTAGGTTAAATTAGAATTCATTTTTTTCTTTTTTTCCCCTGCCTATGCTGTAATTAATTGTGAGTTACTACTTACTGCTTTTCTATACTTTGCCTAATGTTATTTATTTCAAAAGAATGATCAGAATCAGAATTTATTTTGCCATGTGTGTCAGGACACCAAGAAATTTGTCTTCAGTGAGCGTGCTCAAAACCTACATACATATACAACAAGAATACAATCAAGATACATTCATACACAATTTGAATATATAAACATAATGATCATAAGCATAAGATTCATTCATAGTCATAAACTACGTAACATTCATCATGTCATGTTATAAAGTACGAAGATAATGTCACAAAAACCCATTTCATCCTGTCACAAAAGACACCCTCCGCACTAACACTGTCCTGTAAGTCAGCTGTTTAATAGGTTGATGACATGAGGGAAGAAACTGTCCTTCTGTCTGGTTGTTTTGGTTTGCAATGCCCTGTAGCAGTGTCCAGAGGGAAGACATTGAAACAGATTATGTCCAGGGTGTGAGGGTTCCACATGGCTGCATATCTGCCTGTTCATCCATTCATCCATCAGAAGGCAGAAAAAGAAACAATGGATGAAAACTAATCAAGGAGAGAAGTAACCTGGAATTAAGGAGAAACTTCCTAACAGTGAGGACAATTAACCGCCAGGCTTTAGAAGTTGTGGGTGCTTCATCACTGGGTATTTTTAAGAAGACACTGGACAGTCACTTATCTGAAACGGTATAAGGTCTCCTGCTTGAGTAGGGGGTTGGACTTGAAGACCTCCAAGGTCCCTTCCAGCCCGATTCTGATTGATTGATCCATTCACCTATCCCTCCATCATCTATCTATCTTGGAGAACATCAAAACTGCAGGAGTTCTTTGCAGTTTCATGCAGAGATCTCATACCTAGATACTCTGTTTTGAGCTGGATCTATAGCTTGTTTGGGCAGCTTCCTAACCAGTCAGTTTCCTTCAACCATGCTCCACTGTCCTACAGACAGACAGACAGACAGACAGACAGACAGACAGACAGACAGACAGACAGACAGACAGACAGACAGACAGACAGACATTCCCATATCTGGACATTGTTTTCCTCCTAGAAAATATCCAATGTCACTCAACTGTCCAAACTCGGAGCACGTGCTGTGAATTCATAGATCTGCATGCCTCTCTGCACACACCTGTACATTCCCTGCCAAGTTGTGAAGCCTTTCAGCCAAAGCAAAGGAAAACAAAACCTAATAAACACCCTCTCCCCTCCCTCCCAATCTTGAAATATCCTTTCAGCATTATTTACATGCCAGGCAGCAGCAAAAGTAGAAAAATCTGTCAGTGTCTCATTCTTCCAAACCCTTCTTTTCGGATTTAATCCCCAAAATTGATTCTTTTGTTTTAAAAAATGATAAAAGAAAAAGCAACATGTAAGCCTACACTTCACAAACACTTGTTTAAAGATTTTCTAATTATTTTAAGTGCTTTCTCCAGTGCTGGCACTCAAGAGGCAGCTGGTTTGTGTGATGTCATCCTTTAGTCCTATTATCTCTTGCCGTAAAATTTTAGGGTTAGGAAAGGAATATAGCAATGATGTGGCTGTGGAGGCAAAGGCAAGAAAAACAAAGAAAGTTGCTTGCTCTTTTCCATTATTAAAGCATGAGAATTAGCTTTCATTATGAGCCCTTTTCTTCTCCACCATCAAACATTAAACATGGATGCAATTAGCTATCAAGTCCTATGACCGTGTTGTGTTCTTCAATATTAATGGGAAGCACTTTTCCTGTTCTTTGTAATGGGCTAAATAAGAGCCATCTGTCTACAAAGAGAGAACCAAGAGGACACATTTCCTGTTATCTTTGACTTTGAGAGCCAAAGGGAGCAAGAATGAACCCAGATCCAAGTCGGTGATCGACTACAATAAAATGGGAACCTCAGGAAATTTAGAAAACTCCTAAAGCCATCCGAGCAGGTAATAAATATTATCCTTCATAAGGTTTGATTTTAGCATGCTTTACAAAGTTCAACTTTAAAACATGCTGGGCAAATTAGTGACCTTAGCAGATGTTGCCCAGAATGTAGATGGGACTTCTTCATTCATAGGGGTTGCAATCTTTAGATTGAAATCTAAAGTTAAAAAATTAACTTTAGTTAAAATAGATTCCTGAGAATGACATGGATATGCCCATGTGTTAAAGAGTGCTTGATAGTATTTGATAGACAGACAGACAGACAGACAGACAGACAGACAGACAGACAGACAGACAGACAGACAGACATAGACAGACAGACAGACAATAAGATGGACGGACAGACAGACAGATAATTGGATGGATGGATGGATAGATGGATGGATAGAGACAGACAGACAGACAGACAGACAGACACAGATCTGAATCTTATTTCACAAATAAGATCAAGCACCCTCTTGCCTAGAGATCCAGACAATTACTGCGTACCGCATCTTCAAACATGGAGCGGTTTAAGTTCTCTTTTTTTGCATCCTTGTCCCAACAACCTGAGACATGACCTGCATCCAGAATAGCACTTAGTAAAATCTAATCCAATTTGTTTGCATTTTCTCCTCCACCAGAATTTGATTACAATGCACACTTGGCGTATTCTATACCAAACCCACTTTTCTCCCTGCTCCTTTTCCGCTATCAAACAGGTAGGAGGCCTTAAGGACCGTCAGGTTGACTATAGGATAGATTTTCATGTATTGCAGCCAAATGTCATCAGATACACTACAGACTTTTGCATCTTTGGTGACAGGAATTCAAAGAGGAATGAAATGCAAGGAATGGCAAGTAAGATCACCTGGAAATCAGCAATGATTGTTGGAAACTTGCAGTTGCAAATCCAAGAAATACAAGGGCAATTCGGGGAAAAAAAACTCTGTTTGCTTATCAAGGACAGACACTCGCAGATACAGAACCTTTATTTTACACCTTAGAAAACTACATTACATTTCTTTTCGACACAATCGCCATTCAAACTGAGGCACTTTTCATAATGTCTTACAAGGTTTGAAATTCCTCCTGCAAAGAAATCTCCTTCCTGGGAATGAATCCACCCTGGAACAGCATCGTGGAGTGCATTGTCATTGTTGAAGCGGTGCGACGCAAGTGTCAGGGCATATGACATATGGTGTGGTGTTAGTTCATGATAATGCTCACCCGCATACTGCTAGATACACTCAAGAACTTTTAGAACAGTTCCAACATTGAGATGTTTTTGATCAATCCCCCACTGTAGCCCAGATTTGGTGCCGAGAGATTCCCACCTCTTCTGGCTTCCTTCCCAGGAGGGAGATTTCTTTGCAGAAGGAATTTCAAACCTTGTAAGACATTATGACAAGGGCCTCCATTGGAATGGCGATTATGTCTAAAAGTCACGTAATGTGGTTTTCTAAGGTGTGTAATAAAAGTTCTGCATCTGCGAGTGTCTCTCATCGATAAGCATATGGAGTTTTTTTTCTGAATTGCCCTCGTAAATTATTTGAAGTAGAAGCGGGCTGGGAGTCTGGGTGTGTCTTCTCAAACTAAGTGTGAGGTGTTGCTCAGATCAAGGGAGAATTGTTTATAGATGCAGCTTGTTGGGGTTCAATAATCATGCATGAGGCTTCAGGGTTCTTACAAGAGAGCATTTCATTGCTCCATTTTATTTGTCCTTATATACATGAATACTTGTGCTGACACAGCAGTAAGGAAAAGGTCACATGCAAAAAAGGGATTGGTTGGTTTGAATTTTTGCTGAGGTGTACTTTTAGCTTAATCTTTTACCTAAGTCTATCAGGGTGCAGGGTCAATAGAGGGAACGGAAACACATTCTTCTCCTTGCGTACGTGTGGTGTCACCTCTTGGTATGTGACTAAAAGTAATCTAACCAATCTCTTGGTACGTGACTGAAGGTAATTTAATCAAAGTCATGAGATGGTGCGGGCGCAGCAGTGTGCTGCACGCTTAACCCTTCAGCAGCTAATCAGGTGAGTCTCAGGAGTCTGCCTAGTGGGTAGAGCTTCTTTCCTCAATTGCCAGCTTGTTGCAGCCAGGATTCGTGAAGAAAAAAAGAGTCATATAGAATGTAGAATTATAGGGCTGGAAGGGACTTCAGAAGTCTTCTAGTTCAACCACCTGCTGAAGGCAGGAGAACTTATATCACCCTGGTCAAATGGTTGCTCAGTCTATTTTTGAAAACTTCCAACGATGGAGCAGCCACAACTCAGGGAAGCAAGCTATTCCACTAATTAATCATATGCATCGCAGTTGTTCTTATGGTCAAAAAAAGTAAAAGACTGTATTCCTATTTTACAACGACAGGCTTGGCAGTGCGGAGGGAGCGTTGAAGTCCTGCCGTGTTCGAGGATTGCACACCTGGAGCGAGCCCACAAGCCCTATTTACTCGATTTGTCACTTGCTGTGAGGAGAAATGCCTTGCGTGTCGCAGAAGTGTGGATGGACGAGTATAAATATATGGTCTACTACGCCTGGAATGTGCCTCTTGAGGTTGTTGGCAAATTTTATCTCTGTAAGAAGTCAATCAATCAGAATAGAGCTGGAAGGACCATCGAAGGCCTTCTATCTAGTCCATCCCCCTGCTCAAGCAGGTGAACCTATACCATTTCAGACAGGTGCCTGTCCAGTTGTCTCTTCTTAAAAGCCTTCAGTGATGGAACACCTACAATTTCTGGAAGCAATCTGTCCCACTGGTTAATTGTTCTCACTGATAGGAAGTTTCTCCTTGATTCCAGGTTGCTTCACTCCTTGGTTAGTTTCCATCTGTTGCTTCTTGTCCTGATTTGGGGAATAGGTTGACCCCCCTCTTACTTGTGGCAGCCGCTCAAAGAAGAGGGGGTCAACTTATTTTCCAAAGCACCAGAAGGCAGGACAAGAAGCAACGGATGAAAACTAATCCAGGAGAAACTCATCAAACTAATCATTGTAGATGAGTGTGAATTGAAGAGGCAGAGACAGAAAAAGGGTTAAAATAGGGCCACAGATTTGTTGACTGAACCCCAAGAGAAAGTTCAAGAGAATGTTCTTCTTTCCCCCTTGGTTATCAGCCCCATAAATATTTGAAGTTCAGAACTTGAGAGGTGGTCAATATTGTTTTATCTTGTGCAATCAAAACTTTGAAGAAACCATTGTCTCTGTCCTAAGTCACGTCTCGTGGAAACCTAAAAGAAAACTTGATCGAATTGAATTGAAATCCCATCTTTATTATTTTTATAAACAACTCAGGGTGGCAAACATATCTGATACACCTTGTTCCTTTTATTTTCCCCACAACAACAACAACCCTCTGAAGTTGCTTGAGCTAAGAGAAAGGGACTGGCCCAAAGGCACCCAGCTGGGCCAGTCTTGACTAAGACAGGACTAGAACTCACAGCTTCCTAGTTTCTAGCCTGGTGCCTTAATTGCTAGACCGAAATAGTTTCCCTTCCTTGGGTTTTCTCCCCACTTTTCTTTCAAACGTCTCTAAATTTTAATCGAAATGCTTCTAAACTGAATTGTTTGAATTACGCACTTGCTGTCTTTTTGAAACTGATGTCCTTCTTTTCCAGAATTCTGGGATAGATTACGGAGACGTTTCTTCTAGAAAAGAACTAAGGAAGAAGCTGAACTGCAAAAGCTTTGATTGGTATATCAAAAATGTCTACCCTAACTTGGTCCCTCAGGTTAACATTGTAGGCTATGGAACAGTAAGTAAAAGCTGGTAAGATGATATATAGTTTGTTTCTTGGCAAAACAACATATAACTTTGTCTGAAGTGCCCACACATAAGACTTTTTTTCTCTTTGTAAAGGTGGTGCCAAGTTAGCTGGCTTGCTTGCTTTATTTTATCTATTTAAATATAAATATTTTGAATGGTGGTGTAGTGGTTAAAGTGCAGTATTGCAGCCAAACTCGGCCCACAGCCTGGAGTTCGATCCTGACCAGCTCAAGGTTGACTTTACCTTCTATGGTCGGTAAAATGAGGACTCAGATTGTAGGGGGCAACATGCAAATAAATAATGCATCTGCCTTGTAAACTGACCAGAAAGTGCTATAGGGCGGTATATGAGCCTAAATAGCAATAGCATTTAGACTTATATACCGCTTCATAGTGCTTTTACAGCCCTCTCTAAGTGGTTGACAGAGTCAGCCTATGGCCTCCAACAATCTAGGTCTTCATTTTACCGACCTGGAAGGACAGAAAGGTGAGTCAACCTTGAGCCGGTGAGAATTGAACTGCTGGCAGTTGACAGAATTAGTCTGCAATACTGCCTTCTAACCACTGCGCCACCATGGCTTAGATAGCAATAGCAACAGCACTTAGGCTTATATACTGCTTAACAGTGCTTTACAGCCCTCTCTAAGCCATTTACAGAGTCAGCACATTGCCCCCAACAATCTGGGTCCTCCTTTTACCAACCGCGAGCCAGTGAGAATCGAACTACTGGCAGTCGGCAGAATTAGCCTGCAATACTGCTAACCACTGTACCACCACGGCTAAATGCTATTCCTAAAGACTAAAAATGCTATCTTTCAATTTATTTCAATTACTCTATGCCGCCCAGACATCTCTGAGTGGCAACCAAGTGAGAAAAAAAAATCCTACAATGCAAGTAATCATATGCCGTTGAAACATGGACACTAACCCCACAATCGGCAAAAAAGCTACAAGTGGCACAAAGAACCAGGGAAAGATACATGCTCGACATCGCATGGATTAGAGAACCAACAAAAGTATGCGATCTCATCAAGAGAGTCAATGAATCGAAATGGAGATGGGCTGGACGTGTAGCAAGAAGATCTGATGGCAGGTGGACCAAGGCAGTCATGGAATGGATCCCACTTGATAAAAAACACACCCTTGAGAAAGTCCTAAAACAAGATTGATCGGCAATATCAGCAAGTATGCAGGCCCCAACTGGCAAAAGAAAGCTCAGGACTGTGTGGGTTGGAAACATGAGGAAGAGGCCTTCATCCTGGAGTGGATAGACAATGGCTACAATGATGATGATGAAGAAGTAACCAAAACAAAACAAATCAAATGTAATCAAAGCAGAAAAAAGATCAATTAGCTCCAATCTCCTGCAGACTCCATGCAAATGTGTTTGTCTGCGTGGTCTTGTGTGAATGAATACTTAAACGTACCTGTGAGACTGGCCCCAATCCCCCCCCCACCCAGGAAAGAAACACTTCTTACTCCATATTGTTTAGAGAAGGTCCTTTTACTGGGTTCTTTTACTG
>JANHFO010001417.1:269886-280492 GCA_032468095.1 Pareas carinatus
ACAGACACAGAGAGAGACAGAGACACAGAGAGAGAGACACACACAGACACACAGAGAGAGAGACAGAGAGACAGAGAGACAGAGAGACAGAGAGACAGACACAGATACACACACACAGAGAGAGAAACAGAGAGAGAGAGAGAGACAGAGAGAGAGAGAAAGACACACAGAGAGAAAGACAGACAGAGAGAGACACACACAGAAACAGACAGAGACACAGAGACAGACAGACACATGAGAGAGAGAGAGAGAAGGAGAGAGACAGACAGAGAGACACAGAGAGACAGACAGACAAACACACAGAGACAGAGACAGACAGACAGACAGACAGACACAGACACACACAGACACACACACACACACAGAGACAGACACACACAGAGAGAAAGACAGACAGAGACACAGAGAGACACAGAGACAGACATACACATGGGAGAGAGTGGGAGGAAGGGGAGGAGGGAGAAAAGTAGAATGTCCTAAATCAGCACCTGTGTAGATTGGAAAGAAATATCCTGGCACCATCTCATTGACTTTGAGATGACCCATTAAAAAAACAGAATATCACAGACTAGCACAAAACCGAAGAAAATATTTTGGCTTTCTTTCTTATTTTAGAGTGCAAATGTTTGTACGGGTTTTAAAAGACCAGTGGAAGGAGGACTTTTCCAAAGCATCTTCTTATCCTGCACTACAGGCCAGAGATGGGGGCTGATTGGGAGAGGAAGAGAGATAAAAGTATACTAGCTAGTCTGTGTGTAACTAAAAGAGGAAAATCAGCCAGGAAGGTCAAGCTGACCTCCAGATTCAGAAAACCAGACCCTTGAAATTCTAAACCGTACAAAGAGCGATGACTTCAAGGCACACAGATATTGGAGGATTAAGGTAAGTGTCCTACCTAAAAGCCTGAGAAAACAAAGATTAGTGAGTTTTTGTGTCCCTGTGTATTTTTTAAAGGGCTGAAACAGAAAGGCAGGTTTATCTCACTACTTGATTCAGAGAAAGGGCAGGTTGGGGCAAAGGGCCCATTTTAAACTCATAGTTGAAAGGAGAAGAAAGCAAGCACTGAATAAGAATGAAGCAAGAAGGTTCTTTCCCTATTTTGTGGGCGACAGACTGTTGTTCAAATGAATAATAATTGCATAATAATAATATTTGTTTAGTCAAGCATGTATGAGAAAAACAAGTATAAGTAAAAAGATACCATATAAACATATAGGTATTAACAGGTATACGCATATGCGTAACAAATGAGTACGAACCAATGGGAACAGTAGGACAGGGACGGTAGGCATGCTGGTGCACTTATGCACACACCCTTAAATTAATAAAACATTAAATTAATGAAACATTAATCAATCATGGTTCAGTCTGTGTCTCCAGGTTCAGAAATCCACAGTCTCAAAAGGATCAATCTCTTTCCAAGATCTCCGTAATTTCACGATCCATGTTCAGAAGCATGGAAGCAATTTTCTCATTTACTCCAAGGTGTGGGATCCTTGGAACTTTCTTGTAGATGTTTCATGACCCAATGAGGTAACATCATCAGTGGTAGAAGGGGTTCCTTTCTAGTGCTAAAGATGTTACCTAGTTGGATCGTGAAACATCTCCAAGAAAACAGCCAACCTCAGAGAACACCAAGGAGCCCATGGTTCAAACCCTGAGCTACAAGTATTTTCTTCCATTGGTTACTTCAGTGTTTCAGAGTTGACAAACCAGAACTTAATTATCAGTGCAGATCTGGGGAAAAATATCTTCCAGTACAAGGTGGCAACAACATGGCCAATCCCAATGAATCATGAGCTTATAGAGTTTTGCAAATTCTTTGTTGACCTGGAGACTTGGCGTAACTTTTGGGACTGCTGATCATGTCTAGATTTGACCTCAAATCACAGTTCTTTGCATCTCAGCTGCAATCTTCACATCCATTTTCAGTTAAGGGTGAGATGAAATTCATTCTCTTTGTGATTTATGCAAACATACCTCATCTGTGACCTGGATGACTGAGAATCTTCACAAATGTTTCTGGAGTTGATTCACACAAATTAGAATACAGATGTTGGAATCTGGTGTTTCCCTGAATATTCTGGAGCTGTCTCCAAAGTTCTTTTCCAAAAGGCAACTGGATTGTTTTCCTTGAGAAAGACCTTTCGTTTCTCATCCAAGAAGCTTCATCAATTCTGAAAGGATGGTGGGAGCTATGGAGGGATTAGTTCCCATCATCCTTCCAGAACCAATGCAGCTTCTTAGATGAGAAGAGAAATGTCTTCCTCGAGGAAAAAACAGTTCAACTACCTTTTGAAAAAGCACTTTTGTTGAGACAGCTGTGGCCTGGATGATTGAAAATCTCCGCAGATGTTTCTGGAGCTGATTCACAAATTAGAATACAGATGTTGGAATTTGGTGTTTTTCTGAATATTGGGAATCGAGTCACAACGAAGATGGTTCTCTCATTTAATTTCTATACTGAACTGGTATTGTGACCATCTATCCTGGGTCCTTAACTTGTCTGCTTCATTATAATAGGCATCTCGGCATCTCTTTTGAATCATTAACTATGCTTTTCTTATTTTGATCTGTCCCACAAAATCATAGCCATGAAATGACCAAGGTGCAAAATCCCTTTTTCTTATTTATGAAAGCGTTTATCCTTGTCATCGTAGCTCAGCCTTACTTGTTGCACACAATTAAGCTTCTCAAAAGCTAGCCTTAGTCTGTTCACATCTCATAGGCTGCAATTATGCTTTAACTGTTAAGAATAAGCTATCCCCCAGGAGCTAATTACAGGGGAAAAAATCTCATCATCTCACACACATAGGAAACACACAAACAAATCCTTCAAACACAAAGCAAATGTACAAGGGATTGATTTGGGAAGTTACAACAATCAGTTTGGTTACGTTAATTATTAATCTGATTCCTGAACTAGTTGCATTAGATAATTATGACAACAAGAGTCACACACATACACACACACACACATTTATGGATATGTACTCATTCAAAGCCAGAACTTTTCACTGATTATAATAAAGATCTAAAAAACAAACATTAATGAAAAGGAAATGGAAGCATGAAAACAGCATCAGAAGTGAGGGTGATAGATCGTTACATGGCTAGAATTTCTAATCAACATTAACCTAGATGGCATCATATTCACTCTCCATTGTACACCTCATAAGATCCCTTGAAGTTGACACCTATACACATCGCAAGATAAAACCACACAATGGAATCAAGGATTTTGGCTCTCCTGTTTTGTTGGCATCCAAGTAGCAAACACTATTTATGCAGGACAATGACAGTAAAAGAAGTAGGATGTGTCGATCTCCTATTCATGACCTTCATAGATTCATCTGATGGACCATCATCTCAGACACAATGCTGGATGATGGGGCTAGGTTTGATTCAGCAGAACTTTCCTCAAATACAGAGAGCCCTCAACTGACAACAATTCATTCAGTGACTGTTCAAAGTTACAACAGCGTTGGAAAAAAAGTGACCTACTGACCAGCAAAGTCAATGGGGAAGCCAGATTCACTTCACAACCACGAAGGAAAGATCCTTGAATGTCAGTATCCATCAGTGGTGAGCAAGGAACAGGAGGGTGATGTCTATGAAGCTTCTCATTCATTCAGGTCATGGTTGTTCCGAGTTGCTTTTTCAAGAGGCAACTGGACTTTGTTTTTCCTTGAAGACGTTTCGCTTCTCATCCAAGTAGCCTCTTCAGTTCTGAAGAAGAAGTTAAACTGAAGAAGCTTCTGGAGTGAGAAGCGAAATGTCTTCAAGGAAAAACAAAGTTTGGTTGCCTCTTGAAAAAGCACCCTTGGGAACAGGAGGCTGGCCTCAGAAACACGGCTTTTTTTGAGGGGGGGGGTGAATGTTTTGACACCTTCCTCCATCCAAGAAAGCTTTGTGTACTTCCGTTAAGAGAACTTCACACCCTTATTTGTGAGAACCACCAAAGTATGGATCAACCTTATAGGGATTCAGCTTGTTGAATGGTCTCAGCTAATTAACTTAACTTAAAACAACTGTAGCAAGACAAGTTGTAAAATGGGGGGGGACAAATTCACAAATAGCAACAGAAATGTTGAGCTCCACTGTGGTCTTAAGTCAAGGACTACCTGTAATTGTAAGCTAGTGATGTCTTCACGGTATCAAAGGAAAACTTACCCAACCTTTATAGTCGAGATCATTTCCAGGGTAAATGCCAAGGATTCATCTGAGACTTTCTGCATATGATGTTTGCTTCACTGAGCAACTGATTCTTCCTTTAAAAAGAAATCTCCTAACAAATCAAACTTCTTCCTTAAACAAATTAGCTTCTTAAAGTAAGTAAAATATCTACAGCTAGGTCAGAGCGTAGGTCGATTTAACCTTGAGAACTCTGATCATTAATAGATCCTGAGGTGCCAGGCGGAAATATTTTTTACAATTTAATCTGCTTCTTCAGCTAAGAACTGAAGCCGGGAACTCCTGAAAACCAAAACATGTGTTGTTCCTTACAAAAGAATCCAAACACGCTAAGTAAGAGTTTGAACGGAAAATTAAGAATTAGCACTGTTTGTTCAATTTACAAAAACCTACATCTGATACCTTGTCAAGAGTTTACAATTTATAAAACTACAATCCCCGCTGTACGGGTGGGGAAAGGAATATCCCGAAACCTGGATATTTGGACAAATGAACCATAGCGGTGTTTATATTTTACTTTATTGCTCCAGCTGTTTAATCAGAAATATGAATAATGGCTTCAAAACAGAAACCTGACTCCCTCTCACCAATATCATTCTTTGGGAAATTTAGTTATAGCGTCCAATTGTCAGCCAATTACTGAATATTTTGCTTTGCTTTTCTTTTTTTAAACCTTACGACTGGATGAGTGTTAGCAAATAATAAAAAGGCAATTACAGAGAGGCTTTGCTCCTATTACTCTGTTCGTTTTATTCAGGCTATAATTATTGCCAGCAGTGTAGACTTACTGTACCATGTAAGAGGCACCAGGGAAGAAAATGGGAACGGCTGGCTCGCGCAAAATTGGAAATGTCACAGCTACCTTCATCATCACAGTTGGACTTCTGTGATGAGAGAGAGAGAGAGAGAGAGAGAGAGAGAGAGAGAGAGAGAGAGAGATGGTAGAAAAGAAGCCCCTGAAAGCTTACCATGTGTATTTTGCAAATGCTTTACTCCAAGCAGTTGACAAGCAGTTGAAAATGATCTCCCAAGGGCCAGTCAGAAGGGCATAATGTTTTGGTTCTTCCTTGTTATAAAAAGAATATGATAATTAATGCTTGGGAGGGGGGGCTATACTTTTTGTCACGTTGTGCTGGGAAATCAATGTGCAGGGGAAAGTTCTCTTATGAATAGAGAAGAGTCTTGAAACTTGTAGCGCTCGGCTTGGAAATAGAATATTTCAAAGACTCGTTGGGTTCAGTCTCGTTTGAGGTGACCCTAAGGAGTTCAAAATTCTTTTCAGGTTCAGATTATTCTACAGGTCAGATCTAAGGACTGGGGTGTGTGTGACATGATAGCAGTGTTCCAATATTTGAGGGGCTGTGGTGGAAAAAAAGAGGACTCAACCTATTCTCCAAAGCATCTGAAGGCAGAACAAAGAGCAACGGATTGAAACTAATCAAGGAGTGAAGCAAACTAAAACTAAAGTGGAATTTCCTGATAGTGAGAACAATTAATCAGTGTGGAATGACTTGCCTCCATAAGTGGTGGGTGCTCCAACATTGGAGGTTTTTAAGAAGAGATTGGACAACGATTTATCTGAAATGGTCTAGGGCAGTCTTGGTGAACTTATGGCACATGTGCCACAATGGGAACGTAGAGTCCTCTCTGTTGGCACACAAGTCAAGTCGCCCCAGCATCCTCCCAGAGCTGAGCAGTGGATAACAGCACACATAGGGGACATGCGCATGCTTAGAAAGGAATACTGGCGCCAAGTGATGATGTCATGAGCCGCAACTCATCCAGGCACTTAGTCTCTAAAAGATTCACCATCACTTGTGTAGAGTTTCCTGCCTGAGCTGGGGTTTGGATTAGAAGACTTCCAAGGTCTCTTCCAACTCTGTTATTTATTATTCTTAATTTTTAGTTGGCAGTACCAAAGAGAATTGAAGTTTGAGTTGAGCTAGAAGTCAACTCAAGAAAGAAAGAAGAAATTTGGGAAATGTTCTCCAGCTTGTCACTCTGAACTCCAATCTATATAGAATGTATATTGTGTTCTCTCACAAAAGGTGTCGCTCCACACTACATCACAAATCTGATGTTCTCCAAGGTCCTCTATTACCGCTTTTTCTCATGGTGATCATCAGCATCATGATGATCATCAACATCATCAATCTTTTAAAGCACTACAGTTGAGTTCAGATAGGAATGATGTGTACGCTTTATACCTGAATGCTTGTGCCTATACTACCTGACACCAGATCTCAAATGTAGAGACGAGAGGCACTGAAAAAGCAAAATGGACCAGAAAAAAATGGTATTATATGCTCCTTTTCAACGAAGTTCAGAAGTCCAGATTCACTTTGGACAAGTCAGACAGCTTTTGCAATTGCATAAATGACCTTCCTGAATGAATTACCAGAACAGAATAACAGAGTTGGAAGAGATCTTGGACATCTTCTAGTCCAACCTCCTGATCAGGCAGGGAACCCCATAACATTTCAGACAAATGGTTGTCCAGTCTCTTCTTAAAGACCTCCAGTGATGGAGCACCCACAACTTCTGGAGGCAAGTCGTTCCACTGGTTAATTGTTCTCACCGTCAGGAAATTCCTCCTTAGTTCTAGGTTGCTTCTCTCCTTGATGAGTTTCCATTCATTGCTTCTTGTCCTGTCTTCAGGTGCTTTGGAGAATAGCTTGACACACACACACCCTCTTCTTTGTGACAACCCCTCAAATATTGGAACACTGCTATATCATCTCACCCCTAGTACTTCTTTTCATTAACCTAGACATACCCAATTCCAGCAAACATTCTTTAGATGTTGTAGCTTCCCTAATCCTCTTTGTTGCTCTTCTCTGTACTTTTTCTAGAGTCTCAACATCTTTTTCACATTGTGGCAACCAAAACTGGATGCAGTAATCCAAGTGTGATGTTACAAAGGCATCATAAAGTGGCATTAACACTTTATTATTAATAATTGTTAACTATGTTTAAGAGGTGCATGTGAAAAGAATAGCATCAAAAAGAAAGGGGAAAAATTGATTGCAAAGAGACACCATGGATATATCGTCCCATGGTACAGTCTTAACTGGCAATTATTGTTGAGCTCTGTGGTAAGTGGTTATTTCACAGTTTTAAGTGTTGGCAAAAGTCAACTCTTTCGACCGATGGAATGCATTCCCCATTAAAGACATAATAAGTGCAAGCATACTCTGGCAAAATTTACACAGATACGCCTAGAGCTTTCCCTAATATTATACACTTTGGTGGATGAGCAAAATATAATGAATAGAGTCCCAGCAAATTAGGCCTGCTGAGCTAATTGCCTACTGAGCAATTACATGCACACACACTCATGTGGGCACATACATGCATAGCAGATGCCAGTCCAAACTTTGCAATCAGTTGACAGGCTCATGTCAATGATCAAAACACCCATAACTGTGAAATATATTGCTTGGCTTAATTCTGCTGGACGTCCACCAGCTTTCAGATCTCAATCGTTTTCTTCTGGCAGCAGAAAGTCCTGCCTACAGTGCATTGAGATAGAACATGGTTTTGCTTTCATTGAATTCCTTACAAATATATATATATTTAAAAGTCACTTGATTTATTGAAAAACATAGTATGATGTCAGGAAGAATTAATGTTTCCCACAGGCATACTAATAAGCTCCATGACTTAATGACTTGCTATTGTACACCAGGGGGACAAAAAAAAAATATTCCAAAGATAACATAACGTAGCACTCAAAGCAGCAGGAAGCTTCCAACGTTCTTTCAGATGCTTTACAGTGTTACTAATCTTCGAATTACGTAGAAAAACAGAAAGGAAATGGAATTATTCCAGCCTGGAAGGGCAACACGCTAAAAGATGACTCCATTCCAAATTTCTAATTTGTGCAGATGATTAATGTCGGTGAAAGAGGAATTGCAGCCGGTCAGGTCTACTGTGAAAAGAGAGGAAAGTGAACACCGGAGCTACTGGAGCCCAGCGGAAGCGACATTTGGAAGCTGTAGTGACACAGTCTTGTCAGGTCTTCGCCTTGCGACGACAACAACAAACCGGAATCTCTGTTGCTAAGTGAGGGAATTGTTAAAGGAGCCCAGCCCAATTTTATGGACTTTTTTCTTTTGCGGCAGTCATTAAGCGATTCACCATGGTCGCTAAGGGAATCGTGCCATCTTTAAGCAAATCTGGCTTTCCCCATTGACTCTGCTTATCGGAAACACCAATGGCGATCACGTGACCCCAGGGTGCTGCAGCCATCGTAAATGCATACTGGGTGGCAGGTGCCTGAATCCTGATCACGTGATCGTGGGGATGTTGCAATGGTCATAAGTGTGAGATCTGGTCATAAGCCACATTTTTTTCCAGCCTTGTTGAAACTTCAAAGGGTTGCTGAACGAACTATTGCAAATCAAGGATTATCTGCACCTTAGCTGAAAAAGGGGACTGCTTCAATTGATTCTCCAGTGTCTAGCATTCCTGGTTTCAGAATTACAAAATTACAGAACAGAGTTGGAAGGAACCTTGGAGGTCTTCTAGTCTAACTCTTCTCAGGCAGGACTATACTATTTCGGACAATGGTGGTCCAATCTCTTCTCTAAAACCTCCAGTGTTGGAGCATTCACAACTTCCGGAGGCAAAGCTGTCCCACTGGTTAATTGTTCTCACTGTCTGGAAATTTCTCCTTACTTTTAGGTTGGTTCTCTCCTTTATTCGTTTTCATCCATTGCTTCCTGTCCTGCATTCTGGTGTTTTTAAGAATAGGCTGACCCCCGTCTTCTTCGTGGCATCCTCTTAGATACTGGAACCCTGCTATCCTGTCACACCTGGCCCTTAATTTCATTAAAAATGACATGCCCAATTCCTGCAACCGTTCTTGATATGTTTTAGCCTCTAGTCCTGTAATCATCTTTGTTGCTCTTCTCGGCACTCTTTCTAGAATTAGAATTTATTGGCCAAGGATGTCTGGACACACAAGAAATTTGTCTCCGGTGTACATGCTCTCAAAACCGCGATCCTAATCATAAAATACATTCCTAAAAATACATTTCTAGAGTCTCGACATCTTTTTTTAAGACTCTACAAAGAGTGCAGGGAAGAGCAACGAAGATGATTAGGGGACTGGAGGCTAAAGCATATCAAGAACGGTTTCTGTGTGTAATTTCAGAGTAAGAAGATTAGGATAACTCTCGTTCCAAGTTTCTGGAAAACAATATTGGTAGAGATTATTGTCTTGCATTTAACTGACTTTTTGAAGAATCTAACTGAGCAGCATACTAAATGGAATGCTAGATGAATATTCCTTTGATCTTGAATTTTTGCAGATCAAAGCAGAGGTGGATAATTTGGGCCCTACAAACTGCCCCAGCCTTGTCTATGTCAACCTTCAAGACCCTTGAAATTTTTGCATCAACTTTCCAAGCAACAGAGGTGTACATCCCTCCCATTTAGGGGTCGTGGAAGTACTTGTAATGACTTAAATATTGTCACTTCTCCAGCACCATCCAACACTGAGTCTTGGTCATCTCCCTATCTCAAGCAATTGAAAGCCTGTGGAATTAAGTGTGTTTCAGAGTGGAAATTTCCAGTTGTTTGGATGGAGAGCTAGGACTAATTCTGAATCTTTAACCTCATCAGAAAACAATGATTTACCAGCATTTCTCGTGGGATTCTCCCATTCTAAGGATGATTAAATAGAATACAGAAAGCTGTTTTGTCATTAAATCAGTTTCCTGCAGTCATTCAGAAAGATCTCTGTTGACTACCATCACCCTAGAGTTATAGAATCATAGGGCTAGAATAGACCTTGGAGATCTTATAATGATGTGTCTAGATCAAAGATTCACCTCTTATGTTCTGTATGGATTATTGGTTTCTAGCATTGGTTTAACACCCTGCATGCAATGTGGTTAGGAGCAATAGCTAAAAATATACCCAAGGCAGGAGTCCACATACCATCAAGGACAAATGATTGTCTTAATTGTTCTTACTCTCAGAAAATTCTTCTTAGTTCTAGGCTGGATCTCCCTCTGATGTGCTTCCACCTATTGGTTCTTCTCCTGACCCCAGGTGTTTTGGAGAATAAACCGATGCCCTTTTCCCTGTGACAGTCTTTCAAGTGTTGGAAGATGCTCTCATGTCACTTCTACACCTTCTCTTTGTTTATTATTAATTCTTGGGTTTCAACTGAGATCCTTTAGAGCAATTCACAAAGAGCTGAATTGGATATAAGCTACTGTAGGTAGTCTACTTATAGGCTATTGATGTTCCTCAAATGACTATAGATGTCAATATTTGTGAAAAACCCTTAGAGGAGGAGGAGGAGGAGGAGAAGGAGAAGGAGAAGGAGGAGGAGGAGGAGAAGGAGAAGGAGAAGGAGAAGGAGAAGGAGAAGGAGAAGGAGAAGGAGAAGGAGAAGGAG
>JANHFO010001418.1:0-11267 GCA_032468095.1 Pareas carinatus
GAAAGGAAAAACAAATACAAAGAATAAGAGCGAAGGAAGGTAAGATAAGACATAAGAAGGATAAGCAGCTAAATATAAGAGGATGAACAGAAACTAAGTGACTTAACAAGATTGGAAGATGGTAAGAAGGAATAAGTAGAGAAAGGGAGGAGAAGGATAAGAAGAAAATTAGATAAGAATAGGGGGATAAAGAGGATAGGGAGAAAAGAACAGAAAGAAAGGATAAAAACTCTTCTAATTAGCGAGGGGGAAGGGGGGACTGAAGAAAGAGATATGATATGATGTGATGTGACATGACATGACATGACATGATGTTATACTTTATACTTTACCCCATCCGCGCAAGATGGCCATGCAGGAGGAGGCGTGTTGATGTCGCTGGTCCGAAAAATTGGGTTTTTTTCTGATTTCTGGGGACATGGGGCTCCTTGGAATTTGGAGGAGCTCAGTATTGGGTAGAGGAGCTCCCCCTGCTCCCATGGGGACAGTGTGGACTCGGTGGGCGCTCCTGGCGCTTGCGGGGGTGCTTACTTGCGGTTTCCTTATCGACATTGGAGGAGGGAGATGGTGGCTGCCGATTGCGGCCCTCGCGATGTCCTTTGGCTCCGTGGAGGCCCCCTGGAGAGAGCTTTGCTGGGCTTCTTGAGGACTCGGGCGAGGGGCCATGTGAGGAGCGCGGATGGTCGGTGGAGTGGCGAGCGGCGAACGGAGAATGGAGCAACGAGGCGGTCAGCTCTGCGGACAGGATGGTGGCGTTGCGACGTGGTGCCGGAGGGCCGCTGGCGAGAGCGGGTTGGTTCGCGGCACAGCTCTTGGTGTCCTCAGAAGAGCACCCCCCCGACGTTGTCAACATTGGTTGGGGGGAGAGTGGAGCTCGGATGCCCCAGTAGCTTGTGGTGAGTTTGGAGGCTTCCCCCCAACTTTTTGAATTCTATGTCGGGGGTGTGGATTGGCTGCTGTTGGAAACTTGGGGCTCCACGGGGCTGCTTTTGTCGCTGTTGAAAGTCTCCCCACCTCTTTTTGACTTGTTATCTGTTGGGGGATGAGCGAAGCTGGCTGAAACGGCAGCGTGGAATGGTGGAAGCTGCCAGTGGGGGAGAAGGGCGGTATACAAATGTGAATAAATAAATGTGACATGACAAGACATGATAAGACATGATATATGATATGATATGATACAATATGCTATATGATATGATAGATGATATGATAAATGATATGTTCATCTTTGATTTTGTAAGATCTAAAGATAGTACGGTCGTTTGAAAGAGAAGGAGAGTCCTAACTTGGACAATTATCACAGAAATGCCGATGATTGACGGAATTGAAACTAAAAAAACAGCTTCAAATTAATGAATTTTAATGTAATAGTTAAAGGACGTATATAGAAGGGAAATATTTACAAATGACCTCTAATTGATAAAAATTGAAAGGGGAAAAAATGTGGAAAGGGGTTTTAAGTCACTTTTTTCAGTGCCATTGTAACTTTGAAGAGTCACTAAACTGTTGTAAGTCACGAACTACTTGTACAGAAAAGAAACCAAACGATACTCTGTCAGTCAGTAGCTCAGTCATGTCCAGGTAGGTGATAGTGAAACAATAAGATTAATATCCAAAGCAAATAAGTTTCCAGACACCCAACACACCGTTTAAATAAAAAGAAAGCAAATCTTAACACTGTTTTAAGTACAGCGAAATAACGTCCAATCATGTCTGAGGTAACTCTCTCATCCAGGACTCTAGCCAGCTCCCTCAACCTTCCCACAGGTTTTCTGTCAAAACCCGGACAGGTGACTTCAAACTGACTTAAGGACCAGCTGCTTCACACCACAGTTAGTCATTCCTTGGTAGGCTGTTTCAGCATATGCTACCTGTTTCCCTGAAAACAAGACTAGGTCTTCTGCTAATTTCTGCTCCAAAAGATGCATTAGGGCTTATTTTCAAGGAAATATGGTACTAAATGTGTCCATCTCAACTGGGACTTATTTTGAGGGTAGGGCTTATGTTATGAGCATCTTAAGAAATCATGATAGAACTTATTTTTCAATTAGGGCTTATTTTCTGGAAAACAGGGTAAGTGTGAATAAACAAGAGGTGGCAAGCATGAAATTAGACTAGGTCCATAAAACCAAGGGGAGATGACAAGTACTAGGAGTTTTTTAAAAAATTATAACAATAATTAGACTTGATTGAAAATGGAAGAGCTCCAAAAGAAGATTAAAATATGCCAAATAAATCTGCTCCCCAATTTCCTACTCAAGGAGGAAATCCTAAGTAGCAGTTAGTGACTGAGAAAAAAGAATTAAATGTATAAAATGTATAAAAGCAAAAAGTTGAGGCTGGAATGTTGTTATCTTATATTGTGCTAAGAAGTTGGAAGTCAATGCTTTTTATTTTTCCCTTGTCCCTCACATTTCCCTCCCCCTTTTCCCTTCTTTGCTAATTTCCTACTTTTATTTTTCTTTGTATTTTATATATTGATAAAACAATAAAAGTCCAATCCCTTGTTCAAGTAGAAGTTATGTCACTGAGGAAAAATAAATAAATTAAAGAATTAAAAAGAATTAAAGGGAAGGTAAGAGGGTGGGAAATGATTCTTTTCACAATTACCCAATATCTTTCATTTGTACATTGCTTATGCAATAGTCAAACTAATTAAATGCTTAAAAATGGAGTGGAAAGCACAGGGGTCTGTGCTGAGAGAGGAAAACAAATGATGAAAAATATATTGTGGTGTCCTGATTCAAGCTCTGCCTCTTTTATTATAACACCACATGGAAGAATGGCATCTTCTACATGATGCGTATTTTATTATTTGAATGAAATCTTGATTAGTTGTAAATACCCCTGGTTGCTCAGGTGGACTAGTTACAAGAACCAAATATTAGCTAACAATAAACAACAGCCTAATCAAGGAAGTATGAAGAACACTCCCACCACTAATATATAAAATGAGAGCAAAGCCACTAGTATATAAAATGAGAGCAAAGCCACTAGTATATAAAATGAGAGCAAACCCCACTCCCTTCTGATACTGATGAAGTGTCTTAGTCTGGTAATGAAATGTCTGCAAGAAAGCAACCAAGTTCAGAGAGCATCAAGGATGCTACAGTTCAACTCTGAACTACAAATATTTTCTTCTCTTGGAACCAAACATCAGTTTGTTACTAGAATGACCTCTTATTGTGACTTTTTCTCTTTCTGCTGATTCAATATTTGGTGTTCTACTGTTAAAGAAAGGGCATTGCAAACCTAACATTAATCAGGATTAACAGGCAGACAGTAGAAAAATGATTTACAGTGAGGATATTTTCTTAATAGATATGAGCTAGTCTGACCTCTAAAAAGAAGAAGGGGTAAATGTAGAGTGTTCCTTATAAGAAAATTATCTATTGTATAGTAACTGAAGCGTTAGGAGGAAAAATGTGAACTACTTCTAAGTCCCCACAAACAGAATCCTTGAATCTTCAGGCATAGCTTAGTATATTCAAGCTGTTTGAGACAGCAGGCTTCATATGTGATTCACTTGATCTGAGAGTGAAAGAGCAGAAATCATCCTGCTCAATTAACTATTACTTTAGATGAGGTCAAGGATTAAAGGTGTCTTCAGTGTCATTTTCCATCTCAGTTTGTTGAGTTAAGGAACCCTTTAATATCTCTGCAATAGCTACAGGCAGTCATGTATCGAGGAGGGCAGAACTGATGAACTGCAAGTTTTTCCCCACTGATTCTAAAGTTAATTGATAAGTATCTTGAGAAAAAAAATACTTCCTTAGCAAAAGAATGAGGACTCCTAGACAATCTTCTAACAACATTTGATAACCAATACAGCAGGCGAAAAAGACAGAGTAGTATCTGAAGTATTAACTTTTTTTTGCCTGCAAGGATAGCTTTATGGCTATATTGTTACTTTTAATCAAAGCTGAATTTTCCATACACATATGCTCACATACATAATAGATACAGACATTTTTAAGGAGAACTAAATAGGGCTAAAAATTGGATATGTTCAAAAAGTATCTGTGTTAACAGAATAAAAGCAAAGATGAATGACTTAAAGATATGACTTTGGCAGAATGGAATAAGGAGATTGCAGTAAAATCTCAAGACCTGAAGAAATCTACTCACGGGTAACTATTTAGACACCTTTACTTAATGTAGTACATAATTAGGCAAGGCAGCTTTTTGAGAATGAAGGCACAAAAAAAGCACTCCCTCAGGGTGTTCTGCACCACTCTTCTAATTGCAAAATGAAGTGGCCACGTTGCTTTGCTTTACCACTTCCAGCTACAGGTAGTTTTCAACTTACGGCCACAATTGGGATCAGGATTTCGATTCTCAAGTAAAGCAGTTGTAAAATGAGTCATGCCCAATTTTATGACTTTTTCTGGCACGATTGTTAAGCAAATCATTTGTCAAGTGAATCATAGAGGAACTAAGCAAATTTGGTTTCCAACATGGACTTTGCTTGTTAGAACTTAGCTAGGAAGGTCACACATGGTGATCATATGACCCCAAGATGCTGAAACTATTGTACATACATACTGGTTGCCAAGTGCCTCAATTTTGATCCTGTGATCATGGGGATGTTGTGGTGTAATAAGTGTGAGATCTAGTCGTAAGTCACTCTTTTGGATGCCATTGTAACTTTGAACAGTGGCTAAAGGAATGGTTCTAAGTTGAGGACTACATGTACTTCACTCATCAGTTCCCGGTAGCTTAGGAATGATTAGAAATAGCTTCTGTACATTGGCAGAACACATGGAGAAACGTCTCCCAATAATTACACATGCCAATCAAGATTGCAAGGTGGCACAGAGCGCTTTCGTTGAAGCAAACCACCTTGCCTTTTTACTATGATGAGGAGCGTCATATTGCTGCCGTAGCACAAATTATCTTCTCAAAACAAAGCAAAGTTGTCACAAACAGGCCAAATACATGACTGCCTCTGTTTAAGTTACAGAGTCTTTAAAGGGACCTAAGCCAGCAGTAAATATTTCACCAGGAAGTGAATTTTGTGTTTGTACTTGATTGTCAAATGACAACATGTGTTCAGTGAACAGTTGCTATGAGAAGAAGCATAAATTTGGTGGAATCATTTCCCCCTCCCTCCTAGTATGCTTCTGCAAGTGCAAGCTCCACTTATTGTGGATCAACTGAGTCTTGATCCATTGTGACAGGAATTGACCAAGCGATGTATCACCTGAGCCTAATGTCATGGGCCGAGAGACTGACTGACACAAAGTCACCCTGATGTGGGACTAGAACTCCCGGTCTTCTGGTTTCTAGCCTGGTACCTTTAACTACTAGACCAAACTAGCTCTCTCAATAGGATCAATATAATACCAAGTATTATAATGTATCTTTCAATTCTAAAATGCAACCCCAAGCCACATTTCCCTTTCAGATTCCTTCTTTGTCATAACTGACCCTTTCCCCTGTATTCAGGAGTACTATTTCCTTCTTTCTCCTGTTCCCTTTTCCTTCCACTATTTTTGTCTGCTTGTACCCTCAAAACCCATCTAAAGTCACAGCACATGCTGCTCTGGAGCTCATCACTTTGCAATACCTCGAGTTCAAAATTTCCCAATTAGATTATTATTGATATCCATGTCCCTGCACTGACTTACTTGGACATTTTATAGCCTGAGTAGGTGACATGATATCTGTGGACCTGAATATGTTACCAACATCTCCCTTTGATGCCTGTCAAGCTCTCTCTTCTATCAGATTTTTCAAAAGAATACTTTAATAATAATAATAATAAAAAATGAAATAGTAGGCTAGCTTACTAAGTCATTCTGTGAAAAGAGAGACTTCTCATGGCAATTGTTTTGTGAGTATGCACACCACATGCTCCAAACTTTCTAGACATGCCGTGACCCTTTTCAGAACATATGTATTACTTTTTAACCAGCTGCTATTCAATGTACACATCGCTAATATTTATTGCAAGTATTGAAACCTGTTTTGAACCAAAAGTGAAGAGGTGTTGGTTATTGCATATCATTTACCGGTGGATCAAAACCAAAAGGATAAAGACTTTGACTGAGCAACAGAACTCTGCATTTTGCTTTTGGTCTTTGCTGATCTGTTTTCCAGGGTACAAGAGTAGCTCTAGAGGAAGATGATAGAAAAGATGCCCATTCATGCTTAGAAAGGAATCACTTTGAGTTTGGACAAAAGTGGCTGGCTAGAAATACCAGTAATCTTATTTCTATAATAACTGATAGTTTAAAATAGCATGATTTGGCTACAATTTTGAGAAGTCAAGCACAAGACTTTTACTTTACTTTTCCCATTTTTGTCCAACAGAATTACTTCTTTTGTCTTTCATATTTATTGTTCATCTTACTCATGATTCAAGCATGCAGCTGAAGAGCATGAAGGGATGCTCAATTTTTACATGTAATGGTTTACAAAAATGACGGGGATAAATCTTCTCTGCTCAACCTTTAGCTTCGCGAAGTGAACCAGGCAAGGAAGAAAATTGGACAAAAACAAGCAAATTGAAGTGGGAAGGATTCAAACTCCTTCTTGATATTCATTTGTTTCCTTGAATTTGAATGTGGGAGATGGTTGTATAAATATCAGCGGGTGCTCATTACCACATCCAGATTTTTCTCTAAGGTTCTCCTATTATTATTACTTTTAATAGTAGTTAGCAACAATAATAGTAGTATAGTCCTAAATGTGTTTCTTCTGCCTTTTCCGTTCCTATCCTGTTCCTGAAAGGTGCTGCCCAGACATGTTGTGACATGGTTACTGGGAATTTTGGAGGTGCCATATACTTCTCAAGAATGCCAGATTGGTAACAGCTGTTATAGTTTCTTTGCCTCATCATTTTTGTTCCATTAATAGTCAGAGCACATCTTGGAATATGCTGAGCAGAAATATAATGATTCACCTAAAGTTACCCAGTAAATGTCATTCAGGTAACAATTTGAAAGGAAACCTTTGAGGCCCAAAGATAACACTTTTCTCTC
Organism: Pareas carinatus; assembly: GCA_032468095.1. Lineage (NCBI taxonomy): Eukaryota > Metazoa > Chordata > Lepidosauria > Squamata > Pareidae > Pareas > Pareas carinatus. The sequence goes on from JANHFO010001418.1 coordinate 6,987, forward strand.
AGTTATATATACTTTCTGACCAGGTGCAACACTTAATTTTTCTCTATAGCTACTCATTGCTGATGTGACTAAATTTGTGAAATAAAATATCACATTTTCAGAGGTTCACTTTGACTCCAAAAACCCTAGCACCCTTGCAAGGATACCAACTGCGCTATTTTGTGAATGGAAATCAGGCTTGTTCATAACATTGAGGAGAGCTATCTCTGACCCAAAGGTGCTGTGTGATCTGATTGATCATGAATGAATGAGATTTTGAGAATGGTAAAAAGTATCACCTTGCCTTCATGCAGACACATTGCCTTTGACTGCTTATTATAATCTACTTTCCCGAGTGAGCATTCATTCAAGAATAGCATAGAACTATTTGGACAGAACATATCTATTGTACAAACTACGATGATCGAGTTTGGCACTTGCAAATTTATGAATGTTATCAGCAGAATTTAAACCAAATGACTGACCTTCCAGTGGTGGTTGCTGAGGAAGATATTTGCTCATTTTCTTTGTTTATCATTTCACCATTTTTCAGTAATTAAACTGGAGTACTATTCTTTCAAAACACATGCTCTATTTCACTCCTCTCCTCTTCCTTTTTGATGATCTGCTTTGGTTGCACTCTGAAGTTAATGTGCTGTGGTTAGAGATCAGTTTATGAAGTAAAATATTTGCACATAATTTAGGTGAAATATTGAGACATATGCTTCTGGAAAGTGGGTGAAAAATAAAATATGAATAGTAAGAACATTTTAAAGCACTCCCAGGAGACATGAATGAAATATTTTAAAAGTTAGAGAGAATTTTATTGGATATTCAAAAAACAAGGCATTGCTTAATCTTTCATCTAATGCCAGTTTTTAGGAGGGAGAGGTGATAAGTTTAGAAACAGTATGCTAATGGATAAGAAGAATTTTATTATGAGAACTCCAATAAATAAATAAATTAGAGAACAAAATAAAAACCAGAATTTTATAGCAAACAAAATCTTCACTACTAACTTACTGCCAATGTACAGTAGCCACAAATTATTTTTTTAGCAAAGTAGCCCTACTAGCTTCAGAATGATTTCTTCATAACAAGCCAAGCTATTTGTGAACATAAAATTATTCAGTACAAAATGCACACCTGCACAAGAAACCTAATATACTATGCATACATATATATAGATGATTCAGAGCCAAGACCTCTGTAAGCATTTTATGCATAGAATTGCTTGCCAAAACATTTTACTGCAACCATCTCTCTTTCTTAAATCTTTTCATAACACTGGAATTAACCATTTAATTCCAATGTCTTTGTAAATAAAGTGAACTATGAGCAATTAAAACAATAATGCAGTGTTTGCCTGTTGCCTGTTTATTCCTACCTTTTATTTTTCTTCTGTTTATTCTCTTTTGCTAATGGTTTCAGTGTAAACTCTTGGTTGGTATTTGCCAAACTAGTGTTTCTTCACAGCCCAGCATCATGTACACAGAGATGCTTTTTTGGGGGAGGTGAGTCCCGTGAAGTCAACTTAGTTGAATTTACAGAGTCTGTTACATCATATGTCAGATTCTGTGAAGACCTATGTGTACCTACAAAAAACATTAAAATACACAGTAACAATAAGCCCTGGTTTACAACTAAACTTACAAAACTACGACATGTAAAAGAAGTAGCCTACAGAAAAGGAGATAGAACTCTGTTCAATCAAACCAGAAATGCATTAACAAAGAAAATCAGAGCAGCAAAAAGAGGCTACTCGGAGAAGCTGAGTAATTAGCTCTCAAAAAATAAACTAGCAAATACGTGGAAAACCCTAAAAAATATTACTGGTTACAGCAAACCCCCAACACATGTGGAGGGGAACCAAAAATTAGCAGATGACCTAAAAACGTTTTAGTGTAGGTTTGAAAAGAAACAAATGTCAACTACCACCATCAGATCCACTCAGAGGACACAAACAGCAGCCAAGCCCCCAACTACAAGCTCTATACCTTTGGATGAACCTCCTCTAATAATCACAGAAAAAGCTGTGCAAGACCTATTTCATAAACTAGAGCCTAGGAAAGTACCAGGACCAGACAAAGTAATTCCCGCCTGCATAAAAACCTGTGCTGGTCAACTAGCCCCAGTCTTCGCCTACATCTTCAATAAATCTCTAGAGATGTGTTATGTTCCTTCTTGCTTCAAACAATTTACTATCATCCCAGTGTCAAAGAAATCCACCATCAAAGAGCTAAATTACTACAGACCAGTCACAGTGACATCAGTAATTATGAAAACTTTTGAAAAACTAGTGATGGTTCACCTGATAACCATCACAAACCAATTACTAGATCCCTTATAATTTGCCTACCTTGCAAACAGATCAACAGATGATGCTATTAATATGGCACTACACCACATACTACAACATCTTGATTACCCAAAGACATATGCAAGAATCCTTTTTGTGTTCAGTTCTGCATTCAATACTATTATTCCAGATATTCTTATAAACAAACTGGCTCAGCCAAAGGCACCTGATCACACCTGGAAATGGATCATAAGCTTTCTAACAAATAGGAAGCAACAGATAAAGCTAGGAAAATTAACATCAAACACCTGTGAAATCAGCACAGATGCTCCTCAAGGCTATGTGCTCTCTATACTTCTCTTCTCCTTATACACCAACAACTGCACTTCGAAAGACCCCTCTGTCAAAATATCAAAATGTGCAGATGATACAGCAGTGATTGGCCTCATTCGAGACAACAACAAATCTACCCTCAGACAAGAAATTGAACAACTAGCCTTGTGGTGCAAAAAGAGCAACCTAAAACTGCTCACTCAAAACAGTGAAAATGATAGTTGATTTTAGAAGAAACCAGTCTATTCAATTTCCTTTCACAATATCAAACAACACAGTAACAAAAATAAATTCCTTCAAATTTTTGGGCTCTACAATATCTCAAGATTTAAAATGATCAGCCAACATCAAAGACGTCATTAAAAAAGCACAGCGAAGAATGCTCTTTCTGAGACAACTCAGAAAGCTCAGACTACCTAAAGAACTGCTGACTCAGTTCTACAGAGGAATCATTGAGTCCGTAATCCACATCTCAATAACTGTCTGGTTTGGCAATGCAGCAATGCAAGATAAACATAGACTTCAAAAAATAATCAGAACTTCAGAAAAAAATAATTGCTACAAAACTACCCTCTATTGAAGATCTGTACACTGAACGATTAAAAAAAAAAGAGCATCTTTTGCTCACACCCTGGACATAATCTGTTCGAACTTCGTCCTTCTGAACAATGCTACAAAGCATTGCAAACCAAAACAACCAGACATAAGGACAGTTTCTTCCCTCATGTCATCAACCTACTAAACAGCTGATTCATAGACCAGTGTTAGTACAAAGAGTGTCCTGACAAGATAAAATGGTTTTGGTCAGCACTTTGCAGAATGGTTGGCCAGCTGAATCAAACTGAGCCACACCTATCTCAATTAGCCCAGGACTCAGAGCATATAAGCAGCAGATTCTAATTCACTTGCTCTCTCGTGCTTGGTGACTCCTGCTGTGTAATATTTGTCTCTGTATCGGTTCCTGAATTGCTGTTTATTACTGGCCAACTTAGTTGGTGAAGATACTGCATAAACAGCTTACTATCTTGGTTAGTAGAGGGATTGCTTGACTGGTTTTTGACAACCGGACTGTTGACTTTGAGTTTGGACTGTGCTTTGCTGTTCTAAATATAAAGGCTTGTATACTTCATTGCAGTCTGGAGGTCACTCGGGGCTGGCTCCAGGGGATAGTAAAGGTTTCTTTGAGTGAGGGGCTCCTGCCAACCTCCCTTAAGGAGGTGGTGGTGAGACCTCTCCTCAAGAAGCCTTCACTGGACCCGGTCATTTTAGTAAACTATTGTTCCATCTCCAACCTTCCTTTTGTAGTGAAGGTTATAGAGAATGTGGTGGCGTATCAGCCTCCCTGGCACCTGGAGGAATCTGTCTATTTGAATCTGCACTAGTCCAGCTTCAGGCCTGGTTACAGCACGGAAACGGCATTGGATGCATTAGTGGATGATCTCTAGTGAGCCTGGGATAGGGGTTGTTCCTCTATTCTGGTCCTATTAGATCTCTCAGCGGCTTTTGATACCATCGACCATGATATCCTGCTGCGCCGGCTGGGGGGTTGAGAGTGGGAGGCACAGTTTTATGGTGGTTCTCCTCTACTTCTCTGACCAGTGGCAGACTGTGTTGATGGGAGGGCAGAGGTTATAATAATAATAATAATAATAATAAATTATTTCTATTCC
>JANHFO010001418.1:42501-53802 GCA_032468095.1 Pareas carinatus
AAGAAAGAAAGAAAGAAAGAAAGAAAGAAAGAAAGAAAGAAAGAAAGAAAGAAAGAAAGAAAGAAAGAAAGAGAAATCCACATACCAAAAGCCCATAGTCAGAAAAAAAATGACAGATTTAGGCCAGTCAGGATATTATTAAGATTAAAGCATTCGTAATGCATTAAAAGTAAGTATTTATCAAGAGGAATTCAATAGCCAATTCAGTTTGCTGAATTGCTGAGGTTTTCTAACCATATTAAGATATGCAACTATTTTTATTACTTCAGTGCATATATCTGCTGCTCTTTGGGTCAAAGGCAAGGTTGTATCTATAATTAGAGTAGAACCAACACTGCAATTACAATATAGCAATACACTTTCAAGAATCTGGCTACTTGAGGTTCCATTAATTATTAAGTAATGGTGATGAGTATTTGTATGCCTTTCCAAGCCCCTTTCTCATAGGGCACTAGGGCAGGCTACTTGTTCCCATAATTTCCAACCTTGAGAATTATAGTACCAAAATATATACCTGTCTCTTAAAATGAAAATGATGTGTGATATAATTTTTATTGAAATCAGGTGCAGCGATAGAATGAAAAGAAATACAACCTAAATTGTCTACAAGTATGGTTAAAGGCTAAGCAAGCATCCAATTAATTTTGAACTTCACTATCTCCAAACTACATGGGCAAGTTTCTGTTTTTCTCTGATCATTAAGAGCATGCTGCTGTAGGTAGTTTTCATTTAGCAACTGCCTCATAAAGTGACCATTCAGAATTCTGATGGTTATGAAAAAGAAACTTTGTATTTATGATCTTTACATTTCGATGAAGCAAAAGAAAGCTAGCATAAGTTCATAAGTACAGTCACGGTTTCAGGGTTTCATTAATTGCTTTACGTGATAAACTAGTTACTAGCCCCAGTACCGGTCACTAAATGAGGACTATTTGTATTCCTAACAATAAACTGATCTTCTTGTCTTGCTAGAATTAAGTGACTTCACAGTCAAAATCTGAGTTTTTCATGACAAGGGAAAGAATCAGAAAAAAACAATAATGAAACTGTTAGATTTCTTTTCTTCCTACTTTCTCAGGTTGAGTTATATATGCTGAACATACTTTAATATAAACATAAAATATGTTTCACTATATTTGGAGAAAAAAATCAATGATAAAAATAGAAAATGATTTGTGAGATTTGTGAGAAATGAAATAAAATCTATTATAAGGTAAAAATAAAAAAAAGATATTAGTGAACAATCCAAGTTTCTTAACTTATTTGTTTTATTTTTACATGTCCTGTATTTAAAAAACCATTTCCTTTTTTTCAAAGGAAACTCTAATAACAATTAAAATATGTCTAGGATTTTTAAGAATCCAATCCAGGTCAACATATTTAAATTTTCCTTCATTTAGTTGTTTTCCTTGTTTTAGAATTTTTACAAATAACTTAAGGCAGCAAACATATCCAACATACTTTCTACTTCCTATTTTCTCCACAGAGACCCTGGAAGGTTGGCTGGGCCGAGAGAAAGTGACCGGCCCAAAGTCACTCATTTTTTTCCTGTTTTGAATACACTTTTTAAATTCTACTGTAGACCTTAATGTTCTTAATATCCTCCTCACAGGATTTTATTTTACTGATGTCAACTTTTATATTCCTTTCATTCTTCTTAGGAAAGCCTGCTTGTTTAAATACCCTTTATTCAGCAAACCTAAAAGCCATCGGAGTTACTAAGAGCCTTTCCAACATCTGATGTAACATTTAAATAAATAAACTGTTACTCAACTACTGTAAGTCATACAGTTCGTTACTTAACATATAGTATGTAACTATTTGATAATCGTAAGGTGATAAATGAGCTTATTCAACTTTTTTCTTTCTCATACTCATAAGTCTTGTTCAAAGAATAAATCAGGGAAATACCTCAAGTATTTAACTCTGCATTGTGACCACACTGTATCTAGTCACTCATTGCTGCACATTATTTTAACCAGATATGTCCAACGTTACCTATTCTCCCTGTGCTCCCTAAAGCTGTACTATTCCTGAATCCTGTGCGGCTTCATAGGCAATCTCGTAAATATTTCATATTTTTATTACATGTATTTATCTTTCCACCATAATTGATACTCAAATGGATAACATATTTAAAGCATTATTATTAAAGCTAGCAACATAGTTTTATCCCATAATGAAAACTTCTCTGTGAAAGTCACAAAGCATGTACCAAACTAAAATTTTCTAGTTTTAGATAACAAAAGCCAATGCCAACAAAATAAAGCATTAGGCCCATTGGATGGGGGATGGGGGAACCACAAAACTAAAACTAACCTGGTCTTCCTAGACAGGGATTTCCAGGCTCTGGAAGTGAAAATCAAAAAGACCTTACTTTTATTGCCTCATACAATATATTAATCATTCTTTATTATTACATTGGTAATTCTATAATTAGATGCATTCAGGCAGTGTTATATTTTGGAACTTTCATTCTGTTCAGGAAGACTCTTTAATTGTTAAAACCTGTAGTCCAAATATAGAACAATACAGCCTTGAATGAAAATTGAAATAAGATTCAAAATGGATACAGTTAGTCTGAAAAGCTATTCAGCATTTCTGCCAGCAATGCTAGCAGTAACAAATAAGTGTAGTTTTTATGTTAACTGTCTGCAACCTGATAGTGGCTTGTATTCTGTTTTTAGGTGTAGTCTTCTTAATGTATAATAAAAGTAATTACTTCTTTTCCTCTTATTTTGGCATGGAAAGTAGATTTAAAATCAGCTGTTGCCTCTACACATACATATGCAATTCCTATGAGAGCTACCAATTCTACAAGAGAGCTACACAATTTTAAGGAATCGTACTGCTCAAAAATTACGTAGAGGGAACCCAACAAAGCTTTGAAAACACTACTTACTGGCTGCCCAGAGTTTTGATTGCTATAAGCTGTTAAGGCCGCATGAAGCCAGTCATACATTGTTAGATCTTTACAAATATCATGAAATCTTTTTCGGATATCCCAAAAATCCTGAACCGCTTGAATCTTTTGTCTTCCAGCACTGGGGACTGACCCATAATCTCTTTCCCAGCCAGCCAACCAATTTCGAAGCCAACCTTGCTGCTGACTCCAACAGCTGCTTAAATTCACCAGAGGGGATATCAGCAATCCTGCTTCTGAAAGAAACACCGCAAGGCTTACATTTGCAATGCCTTGAGGAGTCACTGAAAGGAAGGTCAAAGGTGAAGAAAAAGATAAAGTGCTGTACAAGAAGATTGGTAAAGTTGAGTCTTCTTAATGAAAACTCATGTCTGTTTCTTCCCGATGCAAACATAACTTCATTTCAGAAGGCTTCAGTTTTCCTCTTTCCTTATTCACCCCTCCCCTCCTTCTTCTCCTTCTTCATCTTCTTCTCTATTTTTTTTTAGGTCAAGCCACTGTGCATCTAAAAGCCTTATTCAGTTGTTCTTGTCACGAGTACTTTGTCTGACGCTGCCTGTATTACTCTTGTAAACAGCGCCAGCATCAAAGTGAAAGCACACAGATTCACATCAGTGGATTAAGACCTTCTGCATGATAAAGTAGCTACCTAGGGTGGGATAAACCTAATATGTGAAAGAATGTTATTGAGGAGGAAGAAAGTGCCAAAACTCTGTCATTCTCTCCAGTAATGTCCTAATCTAATGCCTGACACCAAGGCCTTAGGCCAGTGTTAGTGTTAATCAATGAAATACCCATCTGTGTTCCCTCTCCTTATCGCTATTTAAAACTAGCCTAAACTCAATTATTTTCCCTTAGAGACCAAGATGGGATATTAAGTGAAATGAAAGGGATGGCATCCCACAAAGAAATCCCAGTATTCAAACGCCGAAGTGTCAAGACTGCTGACTAAATTTTAGTTAAACAGAGATTAAACACCAATTGTTTAGGACATGAAATGTGCTCTAACCCACCCTCAAATTAAATCTACTTCACAATCTTGCAATTTAAGAAAAATGATGATGATGATGATGATGATGATGATGATGATGATGATGATGATGATGATGATGATCTGAAAATATATCTAATTTCTTCTGTAATTTTTAGTTGTCTGCTCTATGGCTGACCCTCTCTGCAAATAAGAACTGCATAATAAGCTTCAGGCAGGCATGTTCAACTAACACAGTAGGGAGGTTTGGCCTCTCGCTGTTCCCCAAAGCAACAATGGACATGGACATTTCTAGATACATAACGGTTATCCCAATTAATTTATCTCATGAGTGAACAACACATCTCATAACTCAACTGCAACTTCATCCTGGAATGAACTGGGTTTGTCGCAAACAGAGCAAATCTATCATCGTCACAATTGCTTGTTACTCTGATTTCATTATCTTTCCCATATATCTAAAATATTAACTCCTTCTTTATACTGGGAGTGAGCTTTTTAAATAAAATTTTTCTTTTTTAAAATGTTAAAAATAAAAGATTGTGAAATTAGAAGGTGACATTTTACATAATGATAAAAAGAGATAAAAGCAATTCTACTCAAGGATGAGTCAATTTGAGAATGGGCTCATTCATTAAAGGTAGCCTATAAGGTGTTCATCCCATTTGTAAATCAGCATGTAATCTGGACATTTAGAGTGCATTCAGAAAAAAAGAACTGGCATGTTATAGACTGATTCATATCTGTACTACATTCTACATTATAGAAATGTCATACGTGTCTCTGATTTGCAAAAGGACAAATGACTTAAAGCAGAACACTTCCAGATATAGTCACATATATTTTATTTCTTAATTTATATTCAATCTTATACAGTTCAGGACTTCATGCAGAAACCAATTTTAAGAATTAATATTCTAAACCACTATATTATCCTTCTAATACCACTACAGTCACCACTTTGGCTTCTATTCCAACTTATGTAACATATTACATAGCAATACTGACATTGGTTGTTATTGTTCATTTGCTAAGTCGTGTCCAACTCTTTGTGACCCCATGAACCATAGCACACCAGACTCTACTGTCCTCCACCGTCTCCCGGAGTCTGCCCAAACTCATACCCACTGTGTCAATGACACTAATCGCTGTGTTGTCCTCTTCTCCTTTTGCCTTAAATCTTTCCTAATATCAGTCTTTTCAAATGAGTCCTCTCTTCTCATTTAAGGGCCAAAGTATTTTGAACTTCAGTTTCAGTATCTGCTCTTCAAAAGGACAGTCAGGATTTATTTCGTTTAGAATTGACTAATTTGATCTCCTTGCAGTCCGAAGGATCTCAAGAGTCTGCTCCAACATCATAATTCGACAGCATCAATTCTTCGGCACTCAGCCTTTTTTATGATCCAACTCTCACAAATATCTATCAAAGGTTAGAAACTACATATGACAAAAGCTATAGCTATAATACTTTCCTCTCCATTTCATCTGAACTTAGAGGAAAACTAGGTAGAAAGAACATCTTGCAGCTTTTCTACCTCTTTTTTTAAGGTAGCTCTCACTGATTTTTTTTAAAAAAATCAAATAGTTCCCCCAGGTTTTTAGCCTTTCCCAGTGGACCTGGGGGAGCAGGGACTAAATATCTTGCACAGTATGAATGTAAAATAACTTTTCCTACTCTTAATTTACTTACTTATTTACAGTTTTTGAAAGGAAGGTGATGGAACAGAGTTGTTTTAACTGTCTTTCAAAATGCTAGGAGGGAAATTCAATAAGATGCACAAACAATTTGGGGGAGTTTGTATCTCCTAGTGCATTCTGAACATGGAAAGAATTAAAAGAAAGTGAGAACTTTCATCCACTTTGTAAATTCATTGACATTTTAGGTTCTGCTGTTGGACTTGTCAGATTAGTGTGACATGCATGCATGCGTGCATGCGTGCGCGCACGCACACACACACACACAAATCACCCTTGAATTAAAGATATGATCATCCTTCCAACTGTATTTGTGAATCTTTAAAAAAACACAGTAAATCATGTTAGGTATAAGCAGAGATTCCTTGGTTGCAAGGACAGTGCAAATACAGAAAGCAGTGTGCAAGGATGAAGTGATGAACTCAGTGTCACACACACACAGAATATAGAGTATAAAAGGTCTTTATATACAGGATATAGGCACAGTCCAATTTTCAATATCAGTTAACAGTCCAATAGTCATACACAGTCAAGCAATCAATATCATATAAACTAATCAGGATAAGCAGCAATCAAAACAGCAACTCTGGAGCATAGATACATCAATGGGGAGAGAGTAATGCTCTCTGGCTTCCTTCTTTATAGCAGTCCTATGTCTTGCACTCAATTAGTATCCTGATCTTAGTAATTGCCATGATTCATCATGATCTCCATCCATGTATGGTAAACCAACTGCTTGGGCTCTTAAAGCAACCATAACAAATCAATAATGATCTTTCGGGACAACTATGTTTTGCCAGTATTCCAATAAACTGTGGCATGCTTTTAAACAGAACCTCGTTTCAATCATAACATGAGCAGTATGGAGATTTACAGAAGTCAATCTTAGAGCTATGTTGGTTGCAAACCATGATAAGCTTTAAAAGTCAACATCAGCACACTGAATGGGTTATTGAATCTCTCACTGGACACTGATGAAATGACCATAAAATTGTTTGAATATCTTCCTTATCTTTTATGTGACAGGGAATGGTCTTAGTATTTAGCACTAGTTGACTGTAAAGATTAAGTGCGAAGCAGATGCACATTGTCAAATAAAACTTCTTGTCATGTACTTCACACTGGAGTTTTAAGTTATTGTATATTTCTTGCTCTAGACTTCAGCATTAAGCCTATTGCAGGCTTCCGGTTTTATAACAAAGAAAAGATCTTAACAACAAGAGGCGTTTTTATATACCATAGAGTCTGGCAAATATATATAGTTGCTGCCGTTGTTGTTGAAGAAGGACATAATGCTGGGTATTAATGATGAGAGAAAGATTCAGCATTTTATTTTAGTGGTGTAGGAAGCAGTTTTCCCAATCCTCAAGGGAAATCTTCCATAAAGGACTTCACTCCACCCACATGGGAAAAGAGCCTTTTCTGCCACTGCACTCATCCTATGAAACAACATTCACCCTCAGGACAGGCTGATCCTGACCTTGATGGGCTTTCCAAAGTTTAAAGACATGGCTTTGCCTTCTGACTTGGGGATCAGAAAGCAGTGCAGAGCACCTACAATGGTTGTACTATTCCTGAATCTACTGCGCTGTCCTGGTGACTGTACTGCAGGTTTTGATTATTCTAATTAGTCTAATGTTTTAATGCTTTTATGGTTATTTTCTTTTATTTTGGTATCGCTTATACTTTAATTGTAAGCCACCCAGAGTCACAAATATGAGATTGAATGAACAAATAAAATCAAACAAACTCAAAAGTATTTTGCCAAAGACCTCCCCTTTTTTGACAGATTTGAAACACTCATCATGAGAGAGAATTTAAAATTCTGATCTTAAATACCAATCTGAGCAAAATAAAATAATAATTAAGTTTATATTTTAGTAAATACTCTGTTTTATTTGTAATGTATCCTTTCCATGGGAAATTATGAAGGAGACAAGAGTTGTCAAGAGAATATATCCTTTCTAGGTATATCATCCCCATGAAAGTCCCATTGCTTCTTAAATGAAGCTTCCCATAAGCAAAATCAATGGTGTCTGACTATGGTGCTCAAAGCTCACAACAGCCCATCCCTTGTTGGAAGCTGACAGGAAGTTGCTTAATGACCCCAATCCTTGCTTGACAAAGCAATGGGGAGTGCCGGAATTGTTATCTCTCAGTGATGTAGTCATGCAATGCCATTTGTTAGGGCCGCATAACTTAACAATGGATGTTCTGGTCCCAATTCTCATCACAACCTAAGGACTTTCCATTGTTCCCCATAGACAGTTAACTGCTTTAGTTTCTACCTGTATCTGTTGAATACTAAGTGATTACTTGTTTGCTTTGTATGTCATTAGGCTCAAATATTATTTAAATCATTGTGTAGTTTCAAAAAGGGTGATATAAAGAAAATTTCTTTAATGGAGAGCACTATCTGTGAGGTATAGATTCAGGAAATACTTCAGTTGGCCTAATGGAGAAAAGTGATTTCTGGCTGAGTAGCCTGGTTCTTCCAAGAAAGATCATGAATATCAGTACTTTCTAGGGCCCAAATATTCTTTCCTTTCAATTACTATACAGAAGAGAGAGGGGCAATTGTCATTCATGTCCTAAACTGCCACTGAATTACTATCTTGTCTGTCTCCACCTCGATTTACCAAAAGAAAGGCAAGAATTGAGTCATTTGATTCATTGTCTGGCAGAAAGTTGCAAGGGGTCAAAATAAAGTTAAGGTATTGAATCCATGTTCAAATCCACTCACAGCTATGGAAACCCATTGTAGGATTTGGAGAGACTGTGTCAGGTGCAAACAATCGGATCTACATGTGAAGAATTCAATTAGCTATTTTATTGTGCATGTTTATAACACAGGAATCTTCTCAGACTGGCGGTTTGCAGCTGGGTCAGACTATATAAGGTTCAATGGCGTCCAAGGGAGAAGGGGTTGGGTTTTACCATGTTGTGCTTATGTAGAGTTTCCAGACTAATTCCCTAATTCCCCACTTCTTCCCCCTGGCTAGGCCAGTCTTTCTTAAATAGCACATATTCCTATCCTGACCTATCTCAATGTTGCTCTGGTAAGGTAAAAATAGAGGAAGAAATGCTAGATACACAATCTTCAACTTCTTGAGGAAATGCAGGAAATATATTTAACAAATAAATTGGAACCTTAAGGAAGACACTAAAATATTCCAAAAGCAAAACCATGGCTATTTATACTGATAAATAATAAAAAACCCAATAAGCTATGCCCATAGAATCCACAGTATGCAATGATAAAATTTGTTTCAGTTCATGGTAAATACTTCCTGATAAATTTATCAAAATGCAAATCACGATCTCTCTGATCATTTTCTACAGCTGCTGCTTACAAGTTATAAATATGGTAGTAGGTTAAGGATTATCCTCTGTTATTTTTTGGCATCTTTATGAGTTTAGCCAGGATTCAATAGTTCTAGTGTAGAGTTTGCTGTCTCTATTAGTGCATTGAAACATAGGTTACAGCAGGTACACTTAGATACTTCTTAGTCAAGATGGGTTTTCTTATAATATCACTTTTTCTCTACATTGTTACATTCCTGAACATGCATGGATTCAAAAATATACATATAAAATAAATATAACTACAAAGAATAACTTTATAGGCAAAAGAGAAGCAGATCCTAGGAGCAGAGTCAAGAGAGGAATCAATGTGGACTCATTATCTGCCCATAAACGGTCTAAATCCAATGCCTTTTGAATTCTGTGAACACTTATCTAGTGTCAATTTAGTGCTGACTTTTAGTTGACTAGATTTGTATATATAGGCATGAGCAATAAATCAGTTTAATTGGAACTTAATGTGCAGTTCTGATTCTTTGCACCTGACAACTTCCATCAATAGATTTCAGTGCCATGATCTGATCTACCCAAGTATATCTAGATTTCTTTTTAATATTTCAGCATAGTTTATTATCACAATTAAGCCAGAATCCACTGGACAGGTGCTCAATGACAGTAATTTAATCACATTTGTAATTAACCTACATTATCAGAGTTTTATTTATTATCGTGAGCAGAGAACTGTTCTGAAGTCAAGTGGTTCAGGAATGGTTTGGTATAAAGTACCAAATGGGAAAAAAAACTGTTTTCCTTAGTTGGCTCAAGTGGAGAAATGAAGAGGTCTCCTCCAATTAAGAAAATGGTGAGTTCAGATAATTAACCTGCATATTACCTTACTGACCTCAGATTTGAATCATAAATAGAAACGTGCACTCATAAATAATAACATCATGCATTTTTTTAAAAAAAGCTTTACTGGAGAGTATAACAAGCAGTGTGGTATTTGGCATTTAGTCATTTCATAAAGCATTAGTTTATAAGAGTTGAGGACAACTGTTGCTGCTATATAATAAGCAAGCAATATAGACATCACTAGAAAATATTCACCAACCTATGCCAGATTATTGCTAAGTAGGAAAAGATTTTTTTTTTTGCATTCAGTTCTGGGAATCTCTGGTTAGGAATAGATCATGGAATTGGATATTTAAATAATGAAATAATGCTGGGCAACCTTTTTCAAATTGTAATTTTTAACTCTCCCACAGAAGGCAGCAGGAGATATGACAGTGAAGATGGGAATCAATAGAAGGGGAGGGACTAACATTTTCAGCTTGTGTGGGTGGTGGAGGAAGTTGGAAGGTTAAATAATATACTTAGTTTGAATGCTATTTTACCTCCTCCCTCCCCCCAGTAAACCTCTATATTTTGTCACTGAATAGGCTTAATGAATTTTAATGAATGAGTGATTTCTATCATCAGATACATGGATTAATACGAATCAGACACAGAGACTGATTGCTAAGTATTAGCCTGCGTTAGAATCCTTGGGTTTGGAGAAAAAAAGGAGACTAAAACTAGGATTTGACTTCAGTGCAAGTTACTAAGCATGGAGTTTGGAACAACCGGCCGTCTAAACAGATTATAAATCCCTCTGCTCTTTCTTGGCCCTGTCCCCATTGACAGGATGACTCAGTTGCCAATCAAACAACAGCTGCCAATCAAGCAGCAGCGTTTCGTCAAGAAGAGGCGGGAAGACAAGATGGCCACCTGGGAGTTCTTCAGCCATAGGCCTTAAGAAGAAGAGGCTGAAAAAACGAAACCATGGTCCATAATAAAGAAGCAAACTAAAGGATAGATAGCCCTGATGAGAAGAGACAACAGGAAAGGAGAAGTAGCTGAGAAAACTGAGGAAAGAGGGGTGTTTATTTCCTTCCTCAGAGGTGGTGTGAGGTAAAATGTTCTTCAAGCAGTTTTCCTTGGAGGCAGCAAACGCTGGGAAGAAGAGAAGAATTAAGAAGCCTAGCCTGGAACCAGCAAAGCAGAAAAGGCAAATAAAAATTAAAGACTTGGTCAAAACGGAAATAAAAAACAGAAACTAAAAAATAAAATAAAAGTCAGATTGAACTCTGTGGAACAAGGACTGTAGCTCTATGGAGAATGTCTAAGGCAAAGAGGTCAGCTACAAACAAATATTAGAGATATTGAATAGAAAGATATGAAATAGAGTGAAATTGGACTTTAAAGGATATAATGTCGATAAAGCGATTACAGAAAAATAGGTTGTTAAAATAGAAGATAGTTTTATTGCTAAGGTGTAGCGATATAATAAAATGGTCACTGCAACGTGACAGCCACAAACCCTTGGAATTTAACTACCTCATTTCCTTGC
>JANHFO010001418.1:122428-132717 GCA_032468095.1 Pareas carinatus
TAAATAATTTTAATTATGGTTATAATTTTAATTACTCCCCCTTTTTAAATTCAGGCTTAATATAATCTTTTTAATTGCTCTTAATTTGTATTTTGTATTTTTTCTTGTGTTTTAACAATGCCTGTAAGCTGCCCTGAGTCCCCTTTGGGAGAAGGGCGGGGTATAAGTAATGAAATAAATAAATAAATAAAATGTAGCAAGGTTAATACACATTTTTACAACTTGGTTGGGATGATCACCCACTCCTCCCATAGTAAACATCCATCTTGGGATGCCAGCTCATCTTTTCAGGATTCGATTGGGTGGAACAATTCTCTCCCCGTGTTCTCCGGCCAGTCCCTCTGCACCCATGACAATATTTTCCAGGTTATGGGGTCTGAGGCGGTCTGCTTGGCCACTTCAACTGAGGTAACTAGCCCTGAGTCTTGGCAGTCACTGAGTAAAGCCAATTACTCTGTGGCTTCATGGTGGTCCTTGGCTGGCAATGGGCATCGGTGGAGGGCTTCTGCATCGCCTAATTCAGCCTCTGGCCTGTGCACCAAGGTATAGCTATACACTGCCAGGAATATTGACCAACATGTTAGGAATAGGACTTGTGGTGTTGGGTGGTCCCCTGCTATTAAACCCAGTAACAGCTTATGGTCTGTCACTAATTCAAATGCCTGCCAAACAGGTACTTGTGGAATCATTTGTTGGTGACCACCTTTAAAGCGCTCCACGGCATAGGGCCCAGATATTTATAGGACCGCGTTCTATCAGCTAATACCTCCCACCGACCGGTTTGCTCCCACAGAGAGGGCCTCCTCAGCGTGCCGTCGGCCAGACGATGTCGGCTGGCGACCCCCAGGCGGAGAGCCTTCTCTGTGGCAGCGCCCACCCTCTGGAAAGGCCTGCCCCCTGAGATTCAAACTATCCCTGACCTCCGTGTTTTCCGCCGTGCACTAAAAACCCACCTTTTCAGTCAGGCCGGTTTGGCCTAGCGCACCTCACCCTGGGAAATTTTAACATTTTGTATTTTGATTTCTAATTTGGTTTTTAAATTGGTTTTAATATTGGTTTTCTCGCAACTTTCAGCCATCTTAAATATTTTGTTTTAATTGTTTTTTAAATTGTGTATATTTATGTGTATATATGTTTGTTTTATCGGCTGTACACCGCCCTGTGTCTCTTTGGGAAGAAGGACGATATAGAAATTTAATAGATAATAATAATAATAACTCCTGCCACCAATGCTTCCTGGTTCAACTGACTGTAATCCCTTTCCGCTTTGGAAAATGTCCTCGAATAAAAGGCAATGGGTGCTTTCTTGCCACTAGGTAATCTGTGGCTGAGGACTGCCCCCACACCGAATGGGGAGCTGTTGCAGACTAGTACAAGGGGGAGTGTTGTGTTATAGCAGATCAGTAATGTGTTTTCTGAGAAAAGTCTCTGAATGTCCTTTCTTCCCGTTGGCCCCATACCCATGGTGTGTTTTTAGCTAGGAGTCTGCGGAGGGGGTTGGCTATGGTTCCCCTTGAGGAAGCTGTTATAAAAATTGAGTAGCCCCAGGAAAGCCTGCAGCTCCATTTTGTTTTTTGGGATTGTAGTCTTGACCTTGTTTAGTGTTGGGTATAAGCCCCTGCTATCAATTTGGTAGCCCAAAAAATCCACCTCAGGAATACCAATCTTGTATTTCTCTTTCTTTAAGTGCAGCCCCGCCCTCCTAAAGCAGGTCAGGACAGCCCTGATGCGCTCATAGAGTTGTGACTTGTGTTCCGCTGTGATGAGCACATCATCGAAGTATGGGGCAACCCCAGGGATTCTGTGTAGTAGACAAGACAGAGGCAGATTTGGATTGATACCTTTATTGGTTTCAGTTGTAACTTGGCAAGAACGACAGCTGAGGGCAGACTGTCTCCTTTTATGTGGTTTCAAGTGGGCAGTCAGCGACAGGAGTATTCCCGCATTTGGAAATGTCCTCCCAATTGGTTGCCCAGGACACAACACCTATGAATTCTTGTAACTTGTAATTCCTCTCTTGAGCTAGCTACATTGCAAGAGCTACAGGGAAGAAAATAAAAGAAGGCAAGACTGCAATGCCAGAGGTCATTGTTACATTGGAAAAAAAAAATCAATCTTAGCAAATTCCATTCAAAATAAATTGCATAATAGTGGCAATCAAGTAATTGTAAAACCCTAAAAAAATCTATTTCACTTAGTACAATTGTAGTAAGGAAGTCCTACTCTAATAGGTATTCTTCTGTTCATCCTGCTGAGTGGGGCCCCAGACATGTGCCCCAAACTCTTCCCTAAAAGGGCTCTACTAAATATTAAACTCAATAAGTACCCATTTCTGTTTCAATCCACTCCACTAGCCAAAAAAGAGACGAAAAACTGAGTTAGAAAGATCCTAACTTGGTATGGAAGTATTTTGATGCTATTGTTGATTCTAGACATAACAACTAGAGCAGTCTCCATATGCTATTTAAGATTGTTTGGTGAGATTTATAGCATAAATTATTAAATGACTTAATGGACAATGCATTAGAAAGAAAACAGGCAAATTACAGAATTATTTAACTGTTGTAAAAAAAAGAAGAGCAACACGCAGGACATAAAACACTCCATTTTGACACAGAATGCCCGAAGCCAAAGCAATTAAGTCTGCAAAATCTTGCTAGCTGACATGACGTGTATGTAGATTTGTCATTCATTGGCAGGACTTGGTAACCATCTCAGATTATGTGCACAAGAAAGTAATCCATGTGGTAGAAAATGCTTTTGCTGGAAGGTGCTTTTGCTGGAAGGGTTCAGAAGATGGGAAGCTATGTATCATTTAAGCTCGCCGTCATTTTGCAGATAGTGTTTGTTGGTGACAAGAGTCTTGGTGAAGGCAGAAATCTGAAGGCTGCTATATTTGGACATTGTTTACTGTCATTTTGTTTTCTCGTGATCATGAATTAACTATTCCTCTATTCCTAGGAATTGTAACAAACTGTAAGCAAGCAAACTGAATCCTACTAACTGGAATTAAACTCTGTCCAGGCAGCTTTATAAATCCTGGAGTCAGCAAACAATTTCCCCTACTGCAGAGTGTATTTATTTATTTTTATCCCACTTTCATTATTTTCATAAATAATTCAAGGTGAAGAACACACATAATACTCCTTCCTCATATTCCCCAGGACAACAATCCTGTAAGGTGGGTTGGGCTTAGATGGACCTAAAGTCACTCAACTAATTTTCCCGCCAAAGGCAGGACTAGAACTCACAGGCTCCCAGTTTCTAGCCTCATGCTTTAATCACTGGACCAAACTGTCTTCTTGTTCAAGGGTCCTTGACTTCAATCAAAGAAAGAATGGATCAAAATAGTAAGCCATTCCCGTTTGTTAAGCCTTAGCCTGGTTTAGTTTGGATCACCATTTGTCAGTTTATTTACTGGAAAACATCAGCACAACAAGGGCTAAGCTTATTAAGAGCATAGAATTCAGTAGCTCACCTTTTCGGTTTTGAATGTACAAATAAATTCTACTAAATTTACAACACAAGCATGAATTTACCTAATTTACAGCACAATCTTATTCAGAAGCAATCATTTCTAATTGGTAAGGGATTGTAATATTATTCCTCTCATCAATGAGTCTAGAATTTATAACACATTTGGGATTAGGATAACGCAAACCAGGTAAAGCCTGTTAAGTAATACTAATATCCAAAATTAAAATTTAAGTATAGACCTATAAGTCCGCACCACTATAGTACACAGCTTTTGCAAACAGTTAATCATCTATGGAGTAGACCATTTAATAATCCAGGTGAGAGGCTATATTCTATCTGAGTTATAAAACTGTTTCAGTTTTAAAATGGAAAGAGCAATAAATTTAGGGCTATGCTAAAGTTCACTGTTGAAAATCTTCTCCAATAGCATAACTATGCTTCCAAGTAGCGCTAAAACACTGTCACACTGGCTATAATTCTGGTAACTCTGCATTGATCAATCATAAATGCTGCATATGGGGCTGCCTTAGAAATGTATGCAGAAATCAAAATTAGCTCAAATGATAGCTTCCAGGTTGAGTTTTATTAGGATCATTATCTCACCAGCATTAAAATAGTTGTATGGATACCAGTTCATATTTTTTTATATATCCTTTAGCATTCTGGGGCTATCTTTTGAAGGCTTCATTACTTGAAGAAATAGATAAGAAGACTGCTTACTTTCACATTAATCCCTGAAAAGAATAATGTTCTCAAACTGTCTTTTGATAGATGGCAGCTGGGATGAAAGATGTTTGAGGAATGGCTATTCTTATTTACAGGAAGCCAGTTTGGTACCTCCATGTTGATCTTTTAAAATTGTTGAACTGTCTTGACCATATTAACTGAAAGGAAGGAAATGCATTTGCTACTAGCATCCATGAGTTTTATCCTTTTGCAAAAAAATTAAACTCCAACTTTTGTTTAGTCGTTTTTTTAAAAAGGTATGTTGCCCCGACTGTTTCTCTCAGTCAGTTGTTCAATATTTGTGATTGGAGCAAACTACTGGAGATGTCTCACTGCAAAAAGTAAGACACATGGGAGAAATGGTCATCTTTCACGTATTGACTTTTCATTTCTGTTGTGTACTGGAAGGGTGGGGGACAAACAGAGACCACATAACAGTAACTGTTTATTAGAACATCGCGTGTAACCGAGACACAAGGCAATCCTCGGCTCCCGCTTATAACTGTTCAAATCTTTTCTGCCCTTGCACGGGCATCCAATGGCAGTTCGGAGTGCTCCCGTGCTGTGCCCACATTGGAGCACACTGGTTGGATAGCCTAGCCAATTTCTGTTCACGAACTGCCCACTCTGCCCGCGCAGGACACAACAATTTCAATAAGGGTAGGGAGAACAAAAGAGAATTTCCCTGCAGATTTCAAAAGCATTTGCTGTGGAGATCAGGTGTCTCTCATCCTTGCCATGGAGGTGCATTTGAAACGACATTTCAATGAACCACACCAAGATTTCCTGTGAGGCATGATAAAGCATGATACCACAAGGAGTTAGTTAGCAGACATATCCTACAGAAATGTGAGAAAAGTTGTAAGCGTAGAACTGGATGCCAGGTCAGAGCCTCTTCATTCATTTAACAGGTTTATGAATTTAGTTGTGATTCTTTTCTGAGTGAGGTCTTGCATGATATCTTCTCCCATAAGCATAAATAAGATATAAGGGGGTCATTGTCAGATCTTTTGTGTGATATTTGAATGCCATCCCCGAGTAGAAAGAGATTTCTTGAATGCCTTTTAAGATTTACTCCTGTAGTAGTTCTCCAATTAACTGGATTTTAGAATGCAGACTGGATTTATATTTATGCAGGGAAAAAAGTATTCTCATTATATTTTTATTCTCATGTTAGATTTATTACTCCTCTAGATTATAATTTATTTTAGTGGTTTGGTCTTATTCTTTATTTATGTCTCTCCCCTAATGAAAAATAATACATAAGATCAACACAGTTTTTGTCATTTTTCTCTATTGTGTGTTTTAATTCTCCAAACATCGTGAAGTAAAAGATAGCAAATGACAAAGAAAGTGGCATGTGATTTTGGCAACCTGAAAAATGATCATTTCATGTCCTTTCCTTTGCTATCCTCATCTTCAGGTTCATGGCATAATAAAAAATGCAAAGGAATAGCCTTCAAGCCACAGGTGAATCTTTTTTGCTGGCTGAAAAGTATTATTTCAATAAGGATGATTGCAAAGCTGAAATGGTGTAGTTTTCTTCTCTGAAATCTTAACTCATTTTGCCATTCTGGCATTTTCTAAACAGCAGAGCTCCTGCTATCTCTGGATTTTGTCCACTGCTCCTTAGCTGCTAATGTAACAGATCAAAAGAGAGCTACTATGCTTTACATTTTTGGCTTTGAATCCCCAGAATTATAGAAAGGGATATATGCTACTAATAAACTTTGGTCTTGTCTGAGAAAAGACCTTTCTATATCTTGCTGTTTGACGCAACAGTTTTGTCCATGTGTTTGCATGTTGCGTCTTGAGATTTTCTTGTACATGACCATTTGTAAGTTACCTAGAGTTGCAACATGGAAGTAGCAGCATATAATGTTTTGAATAAATGAAGGTTGAAACAGATTTTCACTTGCCTAACATGGAAGAACGGGAGCGCAAGGAAGAAGAAAGCCTTATCATGGCAACCAACTATAGTGTGGAAGGATAGAGAAAAGAATAATTTTGTCTAGATCTAACCATCACTTTCTGTCAAATTGTTGGAAAGATGAAAAGTGAGCAGAGGGACCCCATCCTAATTAAAAACAAAAGGCCTTCACTTTTGAAAACCCTGCCATTACCTTTGCTCTAAGGAAAGTGAATAAAAATACATTATTTTTCCCCTGACTGATTTGTCACTGGATGTGGGAATAGAGAATAGCAGTTATTGAAAGGCACTGTAAAATAGCTTTCTTAATAGCAAAACAAAACACAGGGGGGAAAATATATTCAGGTTTTGGCTTGCTTAGAGGAACCAAAATGCTAAATGGTGTTTGAAAGAGAGAGAAGGTAAGTCCAAATGTAGACTGGTTGGAAATGTGTTAATGCTTCCATACAGCAAAATCCAATTATCTTCCTCGACTTTCTATGGAATTGCATCAAATTCCACTTGTACAGTTAAATTGCTTTTCCCTGGCCCCTATTTCCCCTTTTGGCTGATAGTCATAGACACTAATTGAAGCCTGGCTTCACCTAGTCTTCTTGATAGGCCAGATTTCTTAAGAGATTTAGAGAGATTTTGGCAAATCTTTCGCTCCTAATGGTTATATGAGAAACTCTTCTAACCTATGTTTTTAAGATTCTAGCCCAGATTATTGTCAGCATAGCTTGTTTGTCCCCAAACCGAAGTGCTTACTCCTTACTCTCCTGACTTTGACAGTGGCTTCCAGTCCTTTCCTTAAAGGATACAGGTTTTTTTGTCTTCTTAAAAGCTTTTGTCCTTGTGATCTATTAATTCTCAGCTACCGCACACTTTTGTACAATTTCTTCAAATTTGCTGTCAGCAATTGGTAGTAGACCTTCATTGTTTTAATGGCCCTTTGTAAAGCCATTTCATTGG
The DNA here is from genome assembly GCA_032468095.1 of Pareas carinatus. Classification (NCBI taxonomy): domain Eukaryota; kingdom Metazoa; phylum Chordata; class Lepidosauria; order Squamata; family Pareidae; genus Pareas; species Pareas carinatus. The sequence continues at coordinate 129,513 of JANHFO010001418.1, forward strand.
ATCCTAAGCTCATTAAGGGAATAATGCCAAGGAAATCCTTTCCTTGGATCATTTTCAATTTGGTAAGATGGGAACTTAGTAAAATCTGAACTCCATTACCATCACATCTACCTCCTGCCATCGCTCTTCCAAATTTTTCCTTGTCTTCTCTATTGTTTGACATAAAGCCCAACAGTGAAATATATATATTTAAGTCAAGTCAAATCAAAGACACCACCTGGTGATTTCATGGTGATTTTCTTGGCAATAGCATGGAAATCATTTGACATTGCCTTCTTCCAAGATGCTCCTTTAGTTCCCTATGTAACCGATACTATCATATTTGCTGATGTTTTTTTCTATTCAGTTACCAAACAGGTCATACTATTCTTAGCTTTTTTGAAGTTAGGCAAGGTTCACTAGATATTCTCATTTAATAGAGTGAAAGGTATTTTACCGAAATGGGCAAGCTTCTATTACATTTAAATATTTTGAAATGTACACATACATGCAGACAGAAACTTATTTTTCATTTCTGAAAGGTCCCGAAATGATTTACTATAATCAAAAGTATATATTCAATCAGTGGAATAGCTATCTCCCATCTTTTGCCATGCTTTCCCATGACTGTCATTGCTGTATCCTGATCTCCATTTTCTCCTTATCTGTTTTGTCCCTCTCACAATCTACCACACTGACTTCATCCCTCACACAGCCTACATCCACCTTCACACAGTCCCTTTTATGTCTCTTCGTTAAATTTCAGGAAGAAGAGGTGTCCTCACCCTGCCCAGTCCCTTCGGAGGGGCAGCCTTTCCTCTCTATTCCTGGGATTCCGCTAAGGAGGAAAATGACTCTTTTTAATCCCTCCTCCCACCTCTGTTCTAAGGTTCTCCATCTAATATCTTTCATTGTACAGCATTAAGTTCTATCAAAATCTTTCTTCTTTCTCAGTCATAGTTCAGTCTTTTTCTTTTTCTCCTTCCGTCATCTTCTCTGTGTGATTCCTGCACTTCTCTTCAGGTCTCACCACCAGGTCACTGTCCGCAACCCCTGAGCCACTCAAGCCCTAGTTTGATGGCCTGTCCAGTCTACTGGGCTATGGACCAAGTCTTCATTCTTCCAGCTCAGTTTGTCTTCTATTGCCTACAGTTTTGTTGGCCACTGTCTATAAACCCAACCATGGCATGTAACTTTCTATCAAAGGTATCCATCCTCAGGGTATGGTAAAAAAAAAAAGTCAAGAAGGCAGCCATAACAATATGATCAAAGCTTCAGAGGTTTTTATTCTGCATAAAAAATAGAACTTCAATTGCATAATGAAGGCACCAGATTAAAGAAGGGCATTCCGACATACCACCTTCTACAAGCCACTACAGGGGATTTTGAACTATTGCTCTGCCTTGCTAAAAAGTAAAGAGGCTTTTAAATCTCTTTTTAATAATTAACAGAGGTACCTGAAACACCTTCCACGGCTAAAAATATATTGTGAGCACTAAAGAAACCTCCAAGAAATTGGACCTAACCTAGTCCTCACATTTATCGCAGTAGTATCCTTTTCATTATCAGTTACATAAGATAAATCTAGAGTTGATAGTTCTCACAGTTCACCAATAATATTATGCCTCAACGGAGCACACAATAAGAAGAGAATAAGGTTCCACATTAGCAGGTGCAAGACTAAGCTAGGCTTTCACCCAAGCATTCCTGCTGCTTTTTGTTTTGTTTTGTTATTCTTCTTTTTTTTAAAAAAAAAGATTCCATGTTATATATCAGAACTAATTATTCCTGTTGGGCCAACCTCAAGAAATGTCAACAGTACATTGGAAGTGCTAATTAGGGTGTCCATGCTCTTCAGCACTTTTGAGATCCAGCGCTTGAATTGGTGGGGTTAGGCATGTTTTAGAAGACTGCAGCATAATGAGCTTAGTCTCCATGGAAGAAGCGGAGATTTGCTGCTCACACTTTGCATTGCATTCGCACCAGTGCTTTTGCCAGATACAAAGGAAGCTTCTCAAATAGCCAGCAGCCGAAGGCAGGCAGGCTGCAAGGAAATGCAAAAGAAGAATCCAGGACTGCTGTGAATCAAGGCAAGGCATCGCACAACTTCCAGAGTGATCATTTCTTTGTCTCAATTCATTTCGTTTGTGCCAATGTTACCCTTTTTTTTAAAAAAAAAGAAAAGGACAATTGCTGAACCAGTTACCAGGCATCTGAATTTTGATCACATGATCATGGGGATGCTACAAAGGTTGTAACTGTGAAAAATGGTCATAAGTCACTTTTACAGTGCCACTGTAACAGTCACTAAATGAACTGTTGTAAATCAAGGACTACCTGTAATCAGATCTACTGTTATTTTACTGGTCTTACATGCCTTTCCTCCAAAGAAATCTTAAGGTAACTGTTATGTATTGACCCAGTTGCATGATTATGCTGAATCACTATGCTAAAGTAGTTGAGCTTGTGTAGACCCAGACTTCCTGTCTCCGGGCAGGTTTGCGCAGGAAAAGACTGATTGCCGATTGGTCGCTGCCTAGTGGCGGCCTGTATATATAACTGCTGCGCAGAGGAGTTGCTGGCTTCTTCTAGGCTTCTATCTGCCTTCGCATGTTTCTGTTATGACTGCAATAAAGCTGTTCCTGTTTGCAACACTCCGACTCTTCAATGCCTCTAAGAACCCAGTACACAACAGTAACTTACATGAACTCTCCAATTTTATCTCCTTAGGTTGAAAGACTATTTAGAAACTAAAGTCATCCCATGGAAATGTTAATTTTTTGCTTTTCCAATATAATAATAATGTGATCCTAATAGAAAAAATGTTGAAACAAATATGCTGTTTCTGGTTATTCTTCATCATATTATAAAATGTTATAATATAGAGAGGATATATTAAGGGATTAGTTATCCTCAGGCTGCAATGAAACTCCCAATATGTACCAAAGATTATATGACAGAAGTTGCTACCAGTTGACATAGATAGTTAACATAAATAATTATTTAATTCCACAATACCTTGCAATACAAGGAGGATGATTGACCACTAAATGAAATGAAACCTTTATTGTCATTGTATGACATGTGTATTATTATTATTATTATTAATTTTTCTTTCTATCCTGCCCTTCTCCCGAAGGACTCAGGGCGACTTACAGGCAATTTAAAAATACATGAGATTATACACTAAGCTTATATTTGATGTAAATTAACCTTAACTAACAAT
>JANHFO010001418.1:132817-144169 GCA_032468095.1 Pareas carinatus
ATAGTGAATCTCCTTGAAATATTCCTCTCTTGATATTAACCTCTCCCAGTCTTTCGCCATTGACCTGCAACTGTGTCTTCCATTGTGCCATCAATCTTTGCACAAAGTTTCTAATGATGATGATAATGATGATGATGATGCATTATACAAGATGTAGAAAGGCCTTTCAGAGTTTGATCAAAATAGTGTTTTCTGCTGAGTCACTTAAGTCCCATATTGTTCCTGTGGTGGCCTCAAATTTTGGAGCAGATTGTTGAATAGTACAAGATGAAAAATAGGCAATAAGGAATCCTGTGTCTGCCAGCAGAACATCTTATGAACAGAATTCCCCATATAGGCAAACATGATCTTGATGTGGATCTTTTTCTTGCCAACATAGAATCCATGAATCCGAATTCAGTTTTGACAGGGTATCATAATTTAATTTGTGTATTGTCTGTACTAAATAAAGAACATCATTTGACAGAGGGCAGGAAGCAACTGCATTACAGGGTTTCAGGCAGAAGCATCCTCAAATTGGTTGCCTGAAATTTCTTTTGTTCATGAGGGGATCCAGAGAGATTCATTCCATTTCTTCCTGCCTTGCTGTGCATATTCATAAAAATAATGTATCTTGTTGAATCATAAATGGTGATTAGTGCTTCAACATGCCCATGTGTAAAGCAAGTGATAAATGTATGTTAAGTAGCCCGCCTGCCCCCTCTTCTTCCTGGGTGGGGTGTATGTGTGTGTGTGTGTGTGTGTGAGAGAGAGAGAGAGAGAGAGACAATGAAAGCAATGCACATAATGGCCTGCAGTTACTCTGCACATCAATGAACTTCTGAAATTCAATAGCATTATGCTGCCAGCCAAAGCTCTACACACAAATAAGGGCAGTAAATTAAAAGATCCCTGTTATGTGGTGAGACATATGGCATTATTTTATGCAAATCACAGTTCATAATTATAGTTGTAGACAAAGCATACCTGAAATAATATAACAAGTGAAATAACATACTGTTGTACCACAAGAAATAATCGACTGCATATCTATTTATTTTCCTGCCTTTTATTTTTTATCAATAACTCAAGGTGATAAACATATCTATTACTTCTTCCTCCTTCTATTTTCTTCACTACAACAACTTTATGAGGTAGATTGGGCTGAGAGACATAGCAATTGACCCAAGGTCACCCAACTGGCTTTCATGACTATGGCTGGACTGGAACTCACAGTCTCCTGATTTCTAGCTTGGGGCCTTAACCAGTAAATCAGACTAGAGTTAAGTAAAGTAAATACTGTAAGCTCCATTAAAGTCAATAGGGCTTCATCTGAGTACATAAGTACAGTTTGTGTTGTTAATCATTACTGCAAGTTCATTGACAGAGGGAACTGTCAGTTCTGCCATCTTCAGCTGCTTCGATAGGCTTCACTCACATCCTGACATAAACAGAGGGAGGGTAGCACAGGAATTTGGGGAAGTTGAGGATGTAGTGGGGAGGGAAATACACTGACAGGAACCAGAGGTGTCAAACCGGAATATTAAGAGCCGTGGTGGCACAGTGTTAGAATGCAGTATTGCAAGCTAACTCTGCCTACTGTCAGCAGTTCGATTCTGATTGGTTCAAGGTTGACTTAGCCTTCCATCCTTCTGAGGCCAGTAAAATGAGGACCCAGATTGTTGGGTACACTGTTCTGACTTTGTAAATTGTTTAGAGAGGGCTGTAAAGCACTATAAAGTGGCATATAAGTTGAAGTGCTATTGCAATTGCTATTGCTATAATCCAGCCACCTCAAGGATGCCTGGCCTGGAAAAAGAATATGAAACCACTTCAAGATGTACCTGACATCAAAGCGGTTCCCAAAACATTAAACTGGAATGTTATTGGACATGGATGATCTGGTCAAGGCGGGGAGGGCCAGGGAAGGGGAAAACCTGCAACATTTGTGCGGGAATACTCAGAACTAGCCTTGCTTTTGCTGCAACCATTAATCCTTAGTAAAAGTACCTATCACTTCAACCAAATGGAGTTGAAGGTCTTTCTTTCCTAGGGACCTAGCGAGGGCAGGTCTGAGTCACTGTGTCACTGCATGATTTTCAGCTCTTATCCTGTTCCCTTCCAATAAAAAGCATCTCTGTCCCTTATCAGAACGCTAAAATGATGAAATGGGCATCCTGTGGTCACAATGCAAACTCTGCCTTTCATACATGTACTTTGAATACATGTATATAAGGATAGGAGTTTGCTTTGTGGTATCATGAGGCACTTTTCATCATTTGCCCCGCTCCAGAGATGCCTGGGCCTCCAATCACTGTTATACAACAGGGTCATCCTTGCATTTGTATTCTTCAAAATTAGATCGTTAAAGGTGAAAAGAAAAGGTATGCTTCTCATTTAAATTCCTAAGAGAGAAGACTTAATATGAAGTTAATATGAGGTAGATAGGTCAATAGACAACTGAATTTTACTTTAAAGTCAATATATTGGAAGGGAGAAATGATAACCAAATTATTTAATCAGTGGTTGCTTACCATTTAGCTTCCGAGCATTCACTCTAGCGTCTTACCTGCCGTTCCTCCTCAACAGCAGCCAACTTCATTAAAGAACAAAAGTAAAGTAATAAGTCATTTCACACCCTGTCTGACCATTCTACAATAATAGCAAGATTTCATGCAAGGGTACAACATTATGCCTGTCTGCAATCACAGTCGCTTTGCAAAAATCTTAATTCACACTTCACATGCAGCTAACCTTGTTACCATCCTTTCATAAATCCATCAGTGTTGCAGCTGCACGCCTTCACAGCCCAACATCTTAAAATTCATCACTTTGGCACCTTTGCATCACTACAGGTCAAACTAGGGAAGCCAGCCACGAATAATTAAGGATGCCCAGATGTTTAGGCTTACTCTTTTCAAACATTTCTTTGATATGAGAGGATGTCTTTCCCCTCCCTTTAAATTGGAAATATACATCAATTAAATTGCAGGATGAAACCAATAGCCAAGTTTCAAACTCCTTGTCCCATTCTTTCCTTCTTTTCTTTTCTTTTTTACCCTTACATGTATAGTTCTTTGTAGCTGGAATTTGAACAAGAAGCGTGATAATGAGTAGGTTGAGGGAAAGGAAGGTGTTATCTCATTAAGGTAATTACTAAGACATCCCTACCATTAGATTGGTTTGAAAATGTGGCAATTAAAGAGCCCTACATGGGCTCCCAGAGACAAGGGAACAAGACAATTCTCTTGGAACTCCTGTGTTGCGGTTAATGTGTGTCATAGAAATGAAAAGGCAGGAGATCCCTTGCAAAATGCCTCGTTCTCTCTCAATGTCTTGCTTCTTTTACAACACACACACACACACACACACGCATCTTAACAGAGAGATTCCATCTCTAAGTCCTCCTTTCGCCATTCAGTGCATGCAAATAACAAATGCCTATTTGCATTAGTCGAATAGTTCCAATACACTCGGTTTGGTTCATAAACACAAGTTTTACAAACCAGAACCTGATGGGAAGTATAGTTTATTTAATCAAACATTGCTTGTGGAACTTAAAATTCAAAGCATGAGTTCGTCTCATCTATATCTATGTGACATCAGACTATCTTAAGTCAATAGAAGATGAATGAGCCATAACTTCCTATGGTAAATTCTATATCACTACCAGCTCATTTTAACTCAAGTCCACCTTTAGTTTTAAAATGAACAGGCAACGTTATTTTGGTGATACCCCTTCCTTTAGTGGTATCTTGGCTTTGCTACATCACATACTTAATGCAAACAGACAATACACACTTCCTAGCAGTACATATAGACCACACATGTGTGATGCATGCATATTAATAGCACTACGTAGTGTAAATATATTACGTGTGCCTAAGTCTTTCCTCCATGCCTCTGCTATTGCAGTATGTACAGCAGTATCAGCAAGCGCCATCACCTAGCTAAGGCCTAGGACCCTGCCGTTTCTCTCATCTTGCTGGTAGGATGATTTTTCCAGTCAGTTCAGTCTGATACATCTGAACTATGCTTTTTTCCCTACATCACAACCCTTCTTTTGTCATTTCCACTAAATTGAATAAAACATATCATCTTTACAATTGTTGTACATATAATTAAAGGTGTAGAAGCAGTCAGGAGCGCCAGCAGGAAGATTAACAGCAGTCATGGGAAGATGCCAGGAAGATCAGGGGTTGAATTGGTAGGTAGGGGGACCCTGGGAAGATCAGGATTGCCTAATTTAGGTAACTCTTTACATTCTGGGAAGCAGGCCTGGTACAGGAAAAATTTGCAAAATCAGTGGGATTTGATAATGCTATCAAGATTCAAGGACCTGAACATATGCCTTCTCCAAACCCTCTAGAGGAAACAATCTTGTTAAGGTATAACAGCCATATATCTAAGCCTGTACACAGAACAATTGAATATATGATATGTGACTGCTTTAAGAGTCACGTCAATTGAATCAAATTCTTAAAGCAGCCATATCTTTTTCAAGCTTGTTAAGAAAGAGGGGCTCCCATAATGAATAGCAGAAAGCACTGTGTTCACACAAAGTATTATGGAAGGATGAGAGGCTGAGTCAACCTAGAGCCCCATCAGCATCAAACTCCAGCTGTGAGCAGAGTTCACCTGCAATACTGCATTCCAACCACTGCACCACCACGACTTCACTTAATAAGAGGACTCATCATATTCAATCAATGCATCAAGTCAGGGTATGTCTTATTGAATGATGCAGAGCTTCAGATAATTCTAAATTTCACAGGTAAATCTTCAGGAAATATAGGTCACAACTGTGTCTGAAAATGTGAGGTTCTAGTATTCTCCTCATTGTGTTGCCCTAATCTTGTCCCCAGCATTGAGTGAGAAAGTAACAGTGTTGGTATAATACAGTAACCTCTTCTTATTCCGATACTATCCAGTAACAACCTCAGGATGTGTAAAATCTGCTATGTTCACCGCCAACTACCTTAGAGGTGACGCTAAACAACCTGAGCTGGGTATAATCAGAAGTGTGTTTGGGGAATGTTGGGAGGTGCTTTTTCTCTTGCTTCTGGACTTAGATAGTTTTCATGATAGTCATTTTTTATCCTAAGGTTTACTTCCTTCATTGGTAATTTTTTCCTGAATTCACCTCCCTACCCCTTTGATTGCGACATCCCAGAAGGCAGAAGAGAAGACAGCAGACTTTCACTATCTTATTTAGGGAAAGAAAGGGGTCTTTTTTATTATTTCACTTTAACACTATTATGAAATGTAGCTTTGCTTTAAAAAGCAGCAACTCTACTTGTCCTCACTGTGATGCCCAGAGAGAAACACTACAATGTGATGAGAATAAGTGCCACACAGAGAGAATGAACAAAAGAATAAGCAAATATGTTGATATGGCTTTTGTTGCTTATGTGACACTTTTCCTGCATTTGTTAAACTCAACGTTTTTCCTTTCCTTCTCTGAACAATGAGTGGGGTTGCCCAGTAGCTAGTCAGTTTCAGCTTTCTGCTTCTAGGACCAAACTAGTTGTATACCCAACTGTCTTCCTGTTTCCACTCTGGGGTGATTTCTGGTTTGATGTCTTTGTGTGTGTGTGTGTTTCATATTATTTTATGTTTATATTATTTGTTACTTATAACATTTCATATTACTTTAAGTTGGACAGCATCCAAATGAGGAGTGGGATATGGCTGATAAAAGGCTGAAAAGAAAGGAGATCAGAGCCAGAAAAGAAAGCTAATCACCTATAGCAAGTTCCACTCTCACAAATAAGATAGCATTCAACAATGACTCAGAACACATTCAATAGAGACGAGATAGGAATTGATGACATGGACAGCAAATGTTCTACTATTGTTTTCTAATGCTTTAAGGGTGAGTGGGTAATACTTTAGGAATAAGGAAGGAAGACCAGTGCTGTGTCTGTTCATTTGTTCACTTTGGGTTTGGGTGAAAAATAAAAATACAGAAATTAAAGCTAAAGGCCTTTTTACATATGATACTAAGATGCATTGACCAACCCATACACTAGGCAAATCAATTTAAGCTTGCTGTTAATCTGATATCAAAAGCAATACTGATTGTTCCTGGCAAAACAGGCATATATATTACCAAAGTGAATTTAAAAAGCAAAAACTAACTACTTTAAAAATCAAGTAATACACCTTAAGTTTGGTAGTGCTCATTCAGACATGCTTTAATGAGCTTCTATATGCATTCATGCTCTTTTGTGTGAACAGGCATCTGTTTCTTGTTTTGAAAACTGGTCAGATGCAGTTAATATAATTAAAGTCTAGAAATTAAACGGCAGTGCTTACTCGTGTGTGAAAAGTAGACACAAATTATTAATATTAATAGATTAAGTTCAGATTAACCTTTCTATGAATAAAAAGTATTATTCCACTTATGTAAGCTACCTAAACTATCGAAGTGTCTCCAATGTAAAATGAAAATTAAGCAATCATTATCAGTTTCTCTTTCTCCTACATTTTCCTATCATCATCTCATGGATTTCCCAGAATCTAACTTTCTAACCCTTAAGAGCAGGTTTTTCAGTAGCTCAGCAGATACAGGCAGGGTACAAGCAAAACAGGAGAAGTTTCAGAGAACACTTTCTCTTCCTTTTTCTTTCTCCAGTGCAAATAATATTCCACTAGTTTATTATAAGATTTCCTTGAGTTGTGCACGCCAGGGACAGGTCAGACCTTATGGAAATATTATCATTCCCTTCTTCAGGAATACTCTTTTTTCCATTGCCAGTCTAGCTGATCATGCTAGTATTCACTAGAGGTCTCCCATCCATGTACCAACCAAGTCTAACCCTACTTAACATCCTATCTTCCAAGCCTAGACAAAGTCAGCCAGGTGCTGCCATCTGGTGAGACCTGCTAAACACTACTGCAGAACAAACCCATAGGGAGCTTCACCACTGAGGATGAGATTCTTGTATTTTATAGAAGCTATAACAATAATGACTCCGAGGAATGAAGGCTAAAATGAAATGTGTTCCAAGTTCAATCCTAAAACATGTATCTAATGGAAGAGAAAAATAATAATTAGTTTTGAGAAAGGTCAGCAATGAAAATATCATTAGCTAAATCTGGCCATTAGTAGATGAGGCCTGGCCCTCCTTGCTGTTATTGTTCCTTATGAAAATAGAAGACTAGATTGCTGTATTAATGACTAATTAGAATCTTAGGAACTAAACTCCTGGCCTATGTTTACAAGGTCACTGAAAACCAAATTGCTCTTGAGAAGATCCTCATTCAAATAAAGATTATAAATTTATCTTGAGGTTATACCACTTCAGGTGGCAGAGATCATAGAGTTGGAAGAGGTGTCATATCACTGAATTTTTAAAAATCTGTCTGCACGAAAAAAATTATTATGCTACATTCTAACCATACATATTAGTATGACAGACACAGGCGTGGGGTTATCATCACATCCACATTGGGCTGAAGGAGAAGAGATCAATTTTCTCCAGGAGTTTAGTTGTAGGTGAAATGTCTTTCTTTCCAGATTCTTTATCACCGCAAAGTCACAAAAAGGAGAACTTCTCCTCTATTAGGCCTTGAATGTTACAAGGGAGCATGTTTTTTGTCTTTTTAATGACATATTCTTACATAGCTGAGGTTTCTTATGGATGAAAAATGTAAAAAATCAGTCTGCCATTTTTTATTTGAACATAGGAAAGGGAAAGTGGACAGGCAGGCAGGCTACCCTGGCAATTAAAACAGAAAGACCCCAAAATTTTGTAATACATAAAGAGCTAACAATTTATTAGAGCATGAAATCCATCAAATATTATGCCATAATAAGACAGGGTTCATACAACCAGATTATTTAAAGAACTATCTGGTTAATTTTCTGTAACTTAAAAGGGTAAAAGTGAACCTATCACTTTGAGTTAGTTTTTAATTCCACATAATACACAAATCCACAAAATGGTTAATTCAATCATTGTAAGTTAAGCAAGTTGAATGAATGATGACTCTTTAAGATGCTACAAGTCTCTTGGCTGATTTTTGTTTATATATTTTGCAACAGGCAAATATGCTCACTGTGCTATAGTCTTAACTACTATGCTAATACTATGCTAAATGTAAATAATATCCAAATTTAAAATAAGTCCATAAAGCAATCCAATTGCATCCTAACTAGGAAGTCAAAATAACAATTTCGCACTATACAAAGACTCCCCAGTTTTAGGTTTCAGTATTTCAGAGTACCACTAAGGGGCTGATCCTGCCATTTTCAACACATTTTGCCTTTAACCTAAATTAAATCAAAACTGTCTTATCTTATTGCGAAAGGGAAGGACTTCAACTTTCTGACATTCCCAGCAGATTGAGTGAAATGAGTGATGCATCTCTCCCCCTTCCCAAATTATAAAAAAGAGTTTGAACTTACTCTTTACCAACGATGGCACATATATAATTGCATTTAATTAACTTTTCACCAAATGTTTGCTTGGAATACGAAGAAATCAAAGGCATTCTTATAAGAAAAAATGGCATGGTTGTGATTTAATATACTAACCAAAGCCTGAGGCTGCGCTTAAAGAAGACACACCTGCTAAAACACATAATTTTTCTCAGCCTCACTGATATTAATGCAGAATAACTCTATAGTTTCCATTGTAGCTTTTCTTCAAATAAAAAAAGGATAGATTTTATTTACTAATAACCCATAATTGTCTCCTTCTTTCATTTTGGTTATGGCTGTACCCTTGTCCCAACTTACCTGACTATAAGTGTCACTTAAACTTAAATTGGGCTTATTTTTAAGGACGGGGTGGTGCCCTAAATGTCCCCTTAGCCTCATGTTCACCAGTCAGTGTCTCTGGTTTAGATAATCAGTTCATTTAATGCAATAAAAATTCTGCTTCCCACCGAGGGCCACCAAGGTAGATGCACATCATCTGATATGCAGAAAAACACTGCTTCTACGGGAGGAAATTTCCATTTCTGAATAGTTTCAAGAATATTCAATAAGGCTAATGAAACACAGAGCTGGAAAGGGAGTTTTTCTCTCTACTATTTTGCTGGGTGTCTTAAAAGAGAGAACTTTCCTTATTACAAAATGGGAAGTTTACCCTCTCTCGCTGTCTCGCATAACAGTGCCGACAGGATGACATATTCACAAGCCGGTTTGATGAATACGCTTTAGGTTTGATCAAATGGGGAAGAGAATTAGAGCACTCACTGGGAACCTTTTTCTCCCTCCTTCAAACTGAGTAGCTGCCTCTTGATTCAACTTGTTTTAACAGAATAAGGAAATGCAGTCGGTTTAGCTCAAATTGTAGTCAAAAATTGTCCGCTCCCTTCACTTTCAAGACTGTACTGACAGATCCCACCTGGGTCTCAAAGAGTTATCAGCAAATATAGCGAATTCCAGAGTCCCTTCTGAAGCATTTCCCCAGCCTCATTTCCTCTTCTCAGCCTCAGAGGAAGACCAAAAAGAGCAAAACCAGAAGCCCATGCGTCAAGTGCCCAGAGATTTCAGTTGTAATTTTAGTTTTGGAGCTGTCCTTGGTGCTAAAGAAGTCATTCCACCTTCTCACAGTCCAGAGGTTTTCCCCAAAAGTAGAGAGGCTTTTGTCAAGGAAACCAAATGACTCATAATAGTCTATATTAGCAGATCGGGGGCAGCTTACTAATGCAGATAGAACCAGCAAGCCCATCAGTCTGGCTCATGATACCTTTCTTTTTTCTTTAACGATTTATTCATGCATTGACTTTTAATTCAAATTATTACCTGATGCCTTACAATGATTAATACACATCCAATCAGCATTTAGTTATAATTGCTCTTATGACACAATGCTGTGCAGAGTTTTTGAAAGTACGATCTGGTCTAATGTGATTTGTTTCTAGGTTAGGGTAATTGGAGACAAAATGTTCATGTAGGAATTAATTGGTTCTGACTCCAAATCAAGGGTTCAAGGGTAAAATAGGTGCTGTAACTCCTAGCACTGTTTTTCCCCTAAAATGATGCCTGTCTGTGGCTTCCAGGATGCACAACAAAAGAAAGCAGGAATTGCACTTCACCCTTGGAGCACTCTGATAGCTATTGAACGACTACATATCTGAGTGTAAAAAATTCCTCTGAAAATCTTGGTGCCATATCCTAATATAGACAGTTGTTCCCCTTTTTTTCTGCAGAACCCTGGGAAAATGGAAGCCTCCCCCTTGCAGATTGTATCTGAAGGTATGGTTCACCTTCCTTAAACTCCCAAAGTAGAGCTTAATAATTATACCTTACATCATTCTTCACCCCTTCTCCCAGATTTACATTACTCCCAATACCCTCTCCTCTAAGAACAGGTCCCAACGTCCCAGATAGGATGAAACTAGTCATGTAGTGCTTGCTTCCTGGTGATTTTTGCAGGTTGGTAAGAGGTCTTCTACTTTGCCACAATGTGTGGGCCTCATCTTCTGAGATTACATTGCTCAGGCAATGAGGCAATGAAGAAGCCTCAGATCAACACCACTGAATGAAGACCTGGCCCAGAGGGCCCTGCAGCTACTCTTCATCCAGCTCTTTTTAGTCAACCACAGCCTTTCCAGTTTTCTGAATGGAGGTAAGAATTTCTCCTGTTCTCTGAACACAACAACAATAATGCAACAAGACTAACAAAAAGTACGAATGGCCTAGCCCAGGAAACGAGTTACCTTGATTTTTCATCCATTGAAGGAAACCCTGAAAGATCACCAGTCTCCAGGATAAAGGGAAGCTGGGAATAAAACATCCTCTGTGAAAGGGGAAGAAAATGTTTAACTGGGAGATGGGGAGTTGGAGGAAGTTGTAATGAACAGAATCCTGAAGAAGATGGGTGGTGAAAGAGCCAGTCCTCTTGTATTCCTGTTGGAAATAGAAATAGACACATGCTAGAGAAAAGAGGAAGATCGGCTTCCTCTTGTTGCTCTTGAGAGAGTAAAACCTAAAAATTATATGCTTCTTGAATGTGATAAAGGTAGATTTGGGGAGACACCTTTTAAGGCAAAGCCATTTCTTCTTATTTTTCCATCTTTGGGTGGCCATTCCATTCAGAGGGAGTTTGTAGAGAGAGAATGAGAGAGGGAGGGAGAGAGAGACAATGAGAGGTAGACTTAAAGATAGAGAATAAAAGAGAAAGCAGAGAGAGAGAGACAGAGACATACAGAATGAGAGAGACAGAAAGACATACACACAGAGACAGACACACACACACAGAATCACTCGCTCGCACACACACACACAGCACTCTGGCACTTCACCCCCTTCCCCGCTGCCCGGGCTCCTCTCCTCCCCACGGGGACGGGACGGAACAGCTCTCCACGGTGACACCTGGCTGCATACTTTTTTGACTGCTGGCGATCTTGGCTCCA
>JANHFO010001418.1:193868-206981 GCA_032468095.1 Pareas carinatus
ATAAGCCATCTTTTGCATTTGTAGACCCAACAACACATTTCCCTTCTCTTCATCCCTCTTCTGATCTGCTTGCATCCCCCCCTCGAGACATCCCAGAGCAGAAAACAGAACATGACTTGTTGAATTCCGGTGGCTCCGCAGACGCTGCAAGATGGACTTTTCGGGCCTGCCAGCCTCGTGATTGCGTTAGCCGCTTTGACAGCCGAAAATCAGCTGTCAAGCAGTGGGAAAACCCCTGAGGCACCCAATGTTCTGCTTAACAACTTGTGACCAGTTAACAACACTTAACAGCTCTATTATGGTCATAGGTTGTAGCCTACAGATAAGTTCCTTGGATGCAATCCCAAAACAACTGGACCACTTGAACGCCATTGGCACTGATGAAATGACCATTGGTCAACTGCATCAGTCAAGTCAAGTTTGCAGATACAAGGGGGAAATCATACTTCTAACAACTAATAGAAACAGTAGGTGATTCCTTTGGTGATTTTCCATTGTAATAGAGGAGTATCTGAATATATTCTAGAATATATTATGGTACAGATGTCTTCACAGAAAATGCTCATTTTTAAAAATTGCCTCATAAAATTTTTTGGTTATCCATTTTTCTCTCTGATTCTATAGTTACTTGTAACTAGAAAACTAAATTAAGCACTGAGAAAGGAACATGTGAACATGTGAAGAAAACCATGAAGTGTTGGGCCAGAAAAAGGAAAAATCCAAATGCATGATTAATCTTTTGTATCGTTCCACTTTTCTAAAACATACCAAAAACCTTAGACAGCAGAAAATGTCAGGAAGTTGGGTAGCTTAATTGTATTGCTCCAAGTCCAAATGCATCAATATGCAATTTGTAGAAATTTCAAAATGATGTTCAGAAGGACAAAATATGGAAACAGCTGGATCAGTGAAGGAAAAAAATGGCATTCCTAAACAATAATTTGTCTGATCACCTCTAATGAGTTTCAGCAAGAAGTGTGAGCAAATTTTATTATAACAATCTGTGCCCTGCTGTGGGCTTGGTTATTCTTTGGAGAGCTCCTGTTTTCTTTTGAGATTTTTTAATCATGATCTTTATTTTAATACTGTACTAATTTATTCATTCAGATCTGCTGCTTCCAGCCTTATAAACCAAAAGGTATATAAACTGTACTAAATACAATAATAATCATCACAATTGTGCCCTTCCTTCCTTCCTTCCTTCCATCTTTCCTTAGTGGACATTCTGCCAACAACTTTTATACATAATCAATAAAGATCTTTTAACCACAAAAAAACTCCCAATGCTGCTGTGGATATAAATGTAACTCAGGTACAGAAAAGAGAAAAGAGCAAGCTGAAACTCAATAAATACTTTCTCAATGGTTATTTCTGTTTTATTTTTGTCTTCACTTCACACTAGGTACATTGAAATATAGATTTAATTTTAAAGATTAATATCCAGGCCAAGTTGAGAAGTTTGAGCCTACTTAAAAAGATTAACCCTGGCTTCATCTTAACTCATTTTCTGTTTCCTATATGCTGCCTCCGAGAAAAGAAAATAATGGCATTCCTAAGCCAGAAAATCTGGATGGGAATTTCAGAAACTTCAATTAGGATCTTTTTTAGGGAATATTGACATCTGTATAACCTGATAGTGAATTTGATCGTTGCTGATAACATTAATGTGCATATTTCTTTGCTAGGCAGAACTATCTCCCCCTCCTCACCAAAAAAAAACTGGGTGGAAAATGGATATATAATGGAGTACACTTGCCCCTCTACTTGTTGACCGTAGCCCTTCAGCCTGAAGCCTTCCTGCACATCCATGAGAAATTTTGTGGATATAGTTGCATCACTTGTGTTATCCCTGATCCCTACAGATAATATGTCAAAGTTTGTTTGAATCCACATCCAAGTATAATCTTTCGTATTGTGTCCCTTAAAAAAAAATTAGCTTAAAATTGGAACATAGACATCCTCTTATTGTCTTCAGTGGAAGAAGGAGTTGGAATAGAGGGAAACAACCTTCAAGGAAAAGATTAAGAATCATGATTATTGCCAAGTATTACCCCATTAATTTTGATGCCATATGCCAACAAGATCGTGGCAGATCCTCCAGTGTTTAAATCCTAGTATCATTTACAATTGTTCTGCTTCATAAACCGAATTCTACTGAATCAGAGGTTTTCAAACTGGGGTCTGGGGACCCCTTGGGGTCCATGGCAAGTTGCCAGAGGATTTGCAGGCAGGTCAAGAAAAAGTTGGAAAAAGTAATATACATGAACTGTCAATTAGTAATTAGTTGAATTTGTGGAAACGGGGTGCGTCATGTAGCAATGACATGTTTTGGAGTCCGCAGCTTGAAAAAGATTGAAAACCTCTGTACTAAATGATGTTGAATAAGAGTATTTGATTCTACAAATTGTGGAATGAATTTTATGTATGGTTCGAACAAAGAACAAGGTCAAAACAAGTAAACAAGGGTTAGATGAAAGAAGAGGTTTGACATAAGAGGAAGGAAGCTATTACCCCAAAAACAAAAAAAAAGAATAGAGATAGAAAGTGGATAGAGAAGAAGGAGAGTAAGAGTTGACAACGGTGGAAGTAGAGAGAGAGTCTATAGAACAGAGAGAAGAGATAAGAAAAATAGGAAGAAAAGAACAAGTAGAAGAAGGTAGGAAGAATGAAGGCAAGGGAAGCAAATGAAGAAGGAATCAAAAAAGGACTAGAAGAAATAAGAATAATACAAAGAATAAGAACAGAGGAAGGTAAGATAAGTTCTAGTAACTAAATATAAAAAGCAGAATAGAAATTAAGTGATGTAACATGAATAGAAGATGGTGAGAAAGAATAAATAGAGGAAGGGAGGAGAAGGATAGGAAGAAAGGTAGGGGGGAAAAGGAGGGGGAAAAGGAAAGAGAAAAGAGCAGAAAGAAGGAACAAAACACTTCTAATTAAGTGAGAGATATGATATATGACAAGATATAATATGATATGATATGATATGACATGATATACAATATGATATATGATATGTTCAACTTTGGCTTCGTAAGATCTAAAGATCATAAGGCGGTTTGAAAAGAAAAGGAGAGTCCCAACTGGGACAACGATCACAGAAAGGCCAATGATCAACGGATTTGAAACTAACATGATAAGATACGGTAAGACTTGATACAATATGCCATGATACAAAATGATATGATATGTTAAGATATATGATAGAATATATATACGTGCATCTTTGGTTTTGTAGGATCTAAAGATCATACAGTTGTCTGAAAAGAAAAGGAGAGTCCCAACTCGGACAACTATCATAGAAATGCCGATGACCGACAGGTTTGAAACTAAAGTGACAAAAATCATTTTCAAAATAACAAATATTAAAGCAATCGTTAAAGGATATATATAGAAGAGAAGGAAACACAAATGACCTCTCAATAATAAAAATTGAAGGGAAAAAAATGTATGCATTTATGTATATAAATGTTTTTAAATTTGTAAGTAATAAAGTATTTTTTTAAAAAAGAGTATTTGATTGTGATTCATCAGCAACTTGGCATGACAGGCTCCTCCTGAAACTGAACTGGTTTTCAAAAGCAGCCTATGCTGTTCAACAAGGAGAGGAATTTCCTCCCCTTTTTTTCTTTAAGGTTAAAACTGGGTGCATCTAATCCTAAATCAGCATTTTTTTGATCAGGCCTTTATGTAGGATGTCAGTGGGGTTATTTCATGCAACTCTACTCTTTTGATTTGGGATTGCTGTTACAGAATGTGCATCTCCTCCGTGCAGGCTTGTCAGAGTGAATTTCGGGAAAAGCACCACACAAGCTCAACTTCTCTTGGCAATGCTACATGAATGTCAAACCTCTTCATTTCACAAGGCAGTCAGACCTACTGTACGGCAGCACGGTGTGTGTGTGTGTGTGTGTGTGTGTGTGTGTGTGTAATGCTCTTCCACTACTCCACTGCATACAGACATGAATTTGCAGACAACAGCTGCTGCAAATTTCCTTGACTGTGAAGAATAACTGGCATTATCACCTAGATCATTAAATTGGGTTCAGAAATTGTTGAGGGTCTTCCATCAATTCATCTAAGAGAACGTGAAGCCAGCTGGACCCCTTCAGTGAGGACTTGACTTAATTGGCCAATAAGTGGCTGGAAAAGGGGCATGCCATTTGATACAATTACAAGCTGAACAAGCGATTACAGCAGGGAGAACCACAGAAGGTCCCCTCCAGGTCAGCGTTTTCAGAAAGGGCTAAGTTAATGTCCACTGTTAAGTGGCGAAGTGAAAAATGTTGGCTTCCTTGGTGCTCAGATGCAAGGAGAAGCCGGGTCATCCTTCAGCCGGCAGAGAGCATGCCAGTAGTGCTCATTTATCACTGTTTTGGTCTTATTTCTGCCTGGGTAATAGTCATGCTCGACCAACTGCTGGCAGTTTCAGAGTTTCCCCGTGAACCTTTCATTTTATTGGCACGACTAAAAGATTACCTGACTAGAGCAATCCATCTGCTATAGAAAAACAACACTTTCCTTCAAGTATGTCCCCAGAGTCTTTTCTTTAGATTCTAGTGTGTTAATCTTCCTACACTATTTGAGTTTTATTCTCTACTGTAGAGTCCATTGCCTTTTTCTCATCCCATTCTAGATGAGGAAATTGTGGTAAAATATTGTAGGTGCAAAGAATTAAAGAAAGCATTGCTTCTCTTTTCCAGGTTTTGAAGGCTCTTCCCATTGGTTGAACAGTAGATCTGGGTATACATCTTTTCTAGGAAGGAAGGACCAGGAGGTGAATCAAACCAAGCTTTTGATATCTTCAGAATGTAAGTAAGATACAAATGAACAGCAGGATGCTTCAGTAAACTTCAGAACAAGAGGGAGAAAGAGAATGATGCTAGCTAATGTGAAATATGCCTTCTCTCTTTTTGTGGCAATAGCATAGAGACAATTCTTTTAAAGTCTTATTGAAATCTGTTAAAAACAGTGGGCAGGAAGCACTTAATGATTCCAGTACATAGGTTTTATGTGTACCAGTGAAATACAAATGCATCACCATATTGCATCCATAAATTTGTAATACAGTCCTTTAAAGTCTTTTATGATTATAATATCCTATAAGATCAGCCAGCAAGTCAAGAATAGTTTGAGGAGACATCAAGATAAATCCCAGACTAACTAAGAAATACCGACCATTATGGAATGTTCATTTCTTTTTGAAACACTCTCAACTCTACATACTCAATGCAACTCCGTTTCTGCAGTTTTGAGCTTAAACCACCCCCCCCCAAATTTTCTTCTTACTCTGGAGCCCTGCTTCACTTTATGGAGAACTGCTCTCAACTATCAGCCCACTTCTGTTTGTCATATTTACTGTCTTGCTTTTCCTTTCCTGTGTGTTGGTACTTAGCAAGATAGGTGAGATGCCTCCTCCAAGTTGATAGAAAAAGTGCACTATTGATGAGTGGGAGGTTACACTTGAAATAAAATAACACGATGCACTCTCTGCTCTTGAACAGAACTCTTTATTTAAATGACCCATCAAGGCAAGAGGTAGAAGAAGGTCTATTTTGAAATATATCTATTCTTCAGGATCTCCTAGGACAGTGATGGCGAACTTTTCAGAGACCGAGTGCCCAAATTGCAATTCAAAAGCCACTTATTTATCACAAAGTGCCAACACAGCAACACACGCCCCCCCCCGTGACAATTGGTGACACCCCCCATACGCCCCATCCCCGCCTATGGCCTACATGAGCTCATCATGGACCTTCCGGCAGTCTACTCCAAATTCTGAGGTCTGCTGTGAGCTATGATCCCCTCCAACCTAACTCCTCTCCTCTCTCACCTTCGCCACAGACTCCGCACCACATTTGAGCCGCCCGACTTACCTCAGTCAGGGGAGGGAGCATTTCCATAGGGCTGCTGGGCAGAGGGGTGAGTGGTGTCAGAAATATCCTCAAGCATACATGGAGAAGGGAAGGCCCTGCATTCCTCTGGCTTTCTAGTAAATAAATCAGTGCTGGGGACGGCGCGTGTGCCCACCGAGAGGGCTCTGAGTGCCACCTCTGGCATCTGTGCCACAGGTTTGCCACCACTGTCCTAGGAAGACTATGGTTTCCTCTGTTATCAGGGAACCCTTGTACTTCATTTCTACCATGACTAATTAGATGGCTCTGTTAGGTCTACAAAGCCTACTCATGTTCTCTAGCAATTTGTCTTTAGAGACATACTGGTTCCAAAACTGGATAGAATACATCATCATCATGATTAAAAAGAAAGAAAAAACCTGCTTAAATTTTTCACCTCGGTGTACTCATTGGCCAACATTATGTCTCATGTAGCAAAGGTCATAAATGGAAAATATCTCCTGCATAAATATTATCTTTTATACATCCCACATCTGGAGAAAAACATTTTCCTGACCAAACTTCTCCATGGCAGGTGTTCATTTAATTTCGCTGCCCTTGGCTCTTTTTCTATGTTTAAAAACCCCAGTGTCTTCAGAATTCAAAATTCAGGTTCTTCTTTTCAATATCTATTCCAGCTCCACAAATCCTTTTCTGAGGTTTGGCAGCCCGGACTGTAGATAGCATTCTATGTGCAGCCATGCCATAGCTTTTTATTGCAATATTGACATTTTTATTTTAGACTCCTTGTTTAATGATTCCCAACATAGAATTTGACAGTTTCACAGCAGCTTACATTGGATCAATATTTTCAGTGGAGCTGTTCACTGCAGCATCTTTCCTGATCAGTCCCAGCCAGTCCAGACACTCTTATGTGTATTCTTCACATCGGTGTGTATAAAGTATATATCACGCTTTATTTGTTTATGTCATATAGCATATGAAACTCATTTCCTCAGGTTCAGAAAGAGATTTCTCGCTCAACGCTCGGTGATTATATGAACATATCTATGATGTTTTCTCAATAGCTTTCTGCATGACTTGTAGACTACATGGTTATGTGGAAATGGATTGCCACTGTCTTATGGAATTTTTTTTTAAAAATCTGAGTCAGGCCTATAAACCAAGGGAAAAAACTTGACTCTTTCAGTCCTCTGCCTTTGCTGCTTTCAAAGATTTTAGCAATGAATTTATCTATGTTACAATTCAGGTAGCCCTTGAGTTACGACCACAATTGAACCCCAAATTTCTATTCCTCGGGGTTGTTAAATGAGTTTTGTCTTATTTTACGACCTTTCTTGCCACAGTTGTAAAGTGAATCGCTGCAGTTCAGTTAGTAACGTCCCCATTGACTTTGCTTGCCAGAAGGTTCAGGAGAAGGGCGGTATATAAATCTAAACAAACAAACAAACAAACAAACAAGCAAACAAATAAATAAATAAATAAAAGGGGATCACATGACTCTAAGACAACTGCAGCGGTCATCAATACGAGCAATTTGCCAAGCATCTGAATTTTGATCATGTGACCATAGAGATGGCGATAAGCCCTTCTTCTCAGGGCCATCGTAATTTCAAATGGTCACTAAACAAATGGCTGTAAGTCAAGGACTTACAGCTTGCAAATAGGAAGTGCTACTTGTTCCTTGGAAACCCTGGTTGTTAATAAGTAAGACAGAAGTTCAACAGATGTTCAGTTAGTTACATAATGCAAAAGAGTGAAGGATCCATCCGATAGGAAATGCTAATTTGACCAAAAGTAATTTATATGGAACCTTTCTTTTCCACTGTGGTATAGTAACTGGGAAATAAACGAAAGACTTGTTCATTTATAAGTATACAATAAACAGGTGGATACAATATAAGAATAAGGGGAAAATAGAAGATGGCTTTCTATTTATTTTGCAAAAAGCCTTTGTTGGATTGACTTGTGTTATACACCCTGTTGCAAGGGCAGCTACTCTTTAACAAGAGTATTGAAACCATGCTTACAGTATCTCCTATATACAACAGAGCTGGGAAAACAACACGAAAGTGTATTATTATCCAAGTGTTTATCTTGTATCGCAACCATTCTTAATGTTTTATGAATTTGTGATATGGCAGGGATGTATCTGTGTGTGTGCGTATGTCGATATGTATATATACACGTGTGTATGTGTGTGTGTGTATTTCCCTTAGGCATTTTGAGTCAATTATTCAGAGGGCTTCTTATGCAGTTCCTTGCAAAATGTGTTGTGCATTAATTTTGATTATGTACAAAAACCCACCTCTAAGAGGGTGGGTGGAAGAGAAGAAAACCTCTGAATCGGTAATGCTGATAAAATGAGCAACTCTCTTGGGGTTTTGCCAAGAAGCAAGGTACTGGACAAAATTAAAATCTTGTAGCTGAGGCTATTCATAACATCATTAACAGAAGGGCAATTAAATGAGTTTTTAACCTGCAACCCTTTATTGTTATTAATGAACATTAGGAGAACACAGGAGATGAAATTGGTAATTATCTCTGCACCAAGCTATGCAGTAATGTGTTTAAATATAAAAACAAAACAAATGATTACTGTTAGTATTTTCAGTCGGGGAACCCCAAGGAGCAGCTCCGTCACATTTAATCACATGGTACTACAGCAAGAGGGTTAATTAAATGAGGGCTCCACTTTCACTTGGATGGGTTATTCCACTTAATGTGGAATCAACAAAGCTCCACATTTGCAAGTGTTTTCAATATCTGTTTGGCTCCCCTCCCTCCCCCATATCATTTTCATTTGCTTTTGCTTTTGTAAAAACGGAGCCTCGTTGATTCCTTTGGTCATTTATCCTGTGGAAGGTCATTGACTATCAAACAAAAGTCAGTTGATATGGCCTAACACAATGTCAGCAAACAACTCTAGGAGAAAGTCTGGCCAATCCAGGGAAAGGAATCAAAGGGGGACTTAGTCTGGAATCCCTATGTGGGCACAAGTGGGCAAGTCCCCCCTTGAATGCTGTTGAATCTTATCTGGTTTCACCCAGGTGCAAATTGTCAGTCTGAGAATATACCTGCCTGAAAATATTCAATAGGCTTGAGCAATAAAACAGCTATTTGAATCCTTCCGATGTGTGTCTGGTCGTTTACACCTGACAACAGCAGAGTCAGAGCCCATAATGGGTAGAGTTTGCAACCTTGGATAATTTTTTCTGCAGGATCCTTGTTCCTTTTTTATCATCTTCTTTTCTTTTCTCCCTCTCTTACTGGCACTCACAGAGTTTATGTGTGATGGTGAAACTTTTAGAGACTGAGTGCCCAAGCCAAATTGACACATCCGGCCAGCGGCCCTTGTGTCTGACATATATGCATTAACATCTTTTGTCTTAAAATAAGGGTATCAAACTCAATTTCATGGAGGGCCGCATCAGCATTGCGGTTGCCCTCAAAGGGCTGGTTGCATGCAAGACTCTGTATCACACAAGTACTCCTCAACATATGACCACAATGGAGCCCCATATGTCTGCTGTTAAGCAAGACAGTAGTCAAGTGAGTCATACCCCACTTTACGACCTTTTTTGTCCCAATTGTAAAATGAATTGCTGCAGTTGTTAAGTGAATCTTGTGGTTGCTAAGTGAATCTGGCTTCCCCATTGACTTTGCATGTCAAAGGTTACAAAAGCGGATCACGTGATCCCAGGACAAGGCAATTGTTGTAAATATGAACCAGTTGCCAAGCGTCTGAATTTTGATCACAGGACCTTGGGAATGCTGTCAAAAGTATGAAAAATGGTCATAAGTTACTGTTGTAACTTTGAATGGTCACTAAATGAACCATTGTAAGTTGAGGACTACCTGTAATAAAGACGGGAAATAAAACAATTGTAAGAACGTTTAAACCCCATAACCCCACAACACTGCAACTTTTGAAAATACATATTGGTTGCCAAGTGCTCAAATTTTGATTATGTGGCCATGGGATGCTGTGAGGGTTGTTAAGTGTGAGGACCACTCCCAAGTCACTTTTTTCAGCACCACCGTAACTTCGAACAGACATTAAATGGAGGACGACCTGCAGACTACTTCTAAAGGAAAATATTTTTTTTAAAAGGGGCTACGCTTTCAGACCAACCCAGCCAGCTGCAACGAGGCAGGAAACCAAAAGGGGGAGGAGCTCATGCAGCGCAGCCCTTAGGGGTGATGGGCATTGTGACCAGTTGCATAGTGGGCAGACGGTGGAAGGAAGTGGGGGGGAGGATGAGCATAGCCATACAGACTGCCTTGAGGGCATCCAGAGTTAGGAGAAGAAAGTTCATTCTGGCACGTGTGCTTAAATATGTTAAACCAATGTGATGTTTACATAGCATTACCTGTGTGTTGTTTTTTGTATGTGTGTGTGTGTGAATAGATTAGGGAGACTCTTCCCCCCCCCCCACACACACACACCTGGCATGTGGCATGCCTTTGCCAAACAGGTTACAGCTCTCTTACCATTCTCTCTGTTGAAGGCATGAGGCTGCAAGGGGACACACACACGTAAAGTTGTCTCTTGTTTGCTTCCTCCCCTTAGACAGGCCATCCCTCTTCCTCCTCCGTAACTGACTACAAGCCACTGGCCTGCGGAGAGAGAGAGCGATTCACACACTCTGTTCTCCAACATCATCCGAACCAGCGGAGGAAGGACAGCAGGTGGGAGGGTTGGAGGAGAGACTGGTGTGAATGGAGGGGGAAACGGGAGGGAATCTGGGAGAGGAGAGCCACGCAGAGGCCTGTCTGATTCCCTCCCTCCACTGGTAAAAATGTATTGGAAGAACCTGCAAACTTAGGCGCCCCAAATCTGCCCCTCCTGTGAACTCTTCATACTCTGTTAGCACTTATACACACAGGTAATGCTATGTAAACATACATGTAATGGCAAACTACCTCTGCACTGTTGCCCCCAAATTATACTGTCATATTCATGAAGGCATCAGGAGACATGTTGTCTCAAAGGAGATTTATTTTATTTTTTATTGATGAATATTTTTCTGAGCAATATTGATCAGCTTTAGAAGAAGTAGAGGGATAAAAACACAGTGCCATCAAAACCTTGATAGAATTGAATCTAATATGGCCCTCAGAATCAGTGAGTGAGAAATCAATTGTCAAGTATCATTCAATTCAAGTATCATTTCTGACATTTTGTCTGACTTTACGATAGACACCTTACAAGAATCCATGTAAACCACTGGCAATGGGATTTTTCTTATTCTAGATGTCAGTGTTTTGGGATAGAAAACAGAAGCTTGCACAGTACACTTAGCTAACCAAAGTTTGAGTAAAATATATTGGAAAGGAAAGCATTCATTATTCCAAACTATCATGGTTTTTGACATATGTGATCCTTGGCAAACCAATCTATTTTCCCATAAAATCAATGGGAATGTAGACACTGAATTCAGCAGGCAGAGGATAAAATCCCAATTGGTTTTAATCAAGTAAGATTAAAATAAGATAGGACCTCTTGTCTTGTGAAGATGTGTCGGAGTCCAGCAGAGTGGAAAATAGCTGAGGATTTTTAAAAGACAGTATAATTAAAGCACAGCAGATAACAACCTCTTGGAAGGAAAAGGGGAGACAGAAACCAGAAAGAACACAATGATGTTAATGCAGTTTCATGGGGCACTGTTCAAAGATCTAAGTTTTTTTTTTCTAATCTTGTACAGAAATTAATGAAGATTGGGGGTCAGACTCAATTACAGAATCCATTATGATTCGTGCAACTTCCAGAAAAGAACAAATCACTTCTATGCAAGCACATTAAAAACAAACACAGAAAAAGGATGCTGCCCTCTATACCTATATAGTAAGAAGAAAGACATATCAAGACATTATTATCCCTTGAAGTTGACTCCCAAATGGGCCAGAAATTATAAAAAGCCTTTGAAGTGAATTTTTGCTGACAACTTGGAAGTAATTAACTTGGAAAGATCAGCAAGGAGAACACATAAGGCAAATGAGGCAGAGTTAAATAACAAATGCATTTGATAAAACAAACAGGTAAATGCACAGAGTAAGTAAATAGTAGCGGGATTAAATAAAGAGATGCCTCTTTAATTCATTAAGCAAATTAGCCAGTTGGCTCAGTAACAAGGGTGCTCCAAAAGGTTTTGACAGCATAATATAAAAATTCATTATAATAAACAAAAGAACCCATAGCAAATACATTTTAAAAATCAGTGACAATATTGTACAGAGCCATTTTTGGCCATTTGTTCAAGAAGAAATTGTGTGATAGAAATATCTCACCCACCAGTTTATCATCTTCAAAGAGAAAGTGATTTAACTTTTTAATTATGACCAGCCTAGGAGACTTAGAAGAACCTATTATTGAAGAAACACATTTTTAAAAATACCGGAAGAAAATGAGAACTGTTCTTTCTAGAAATAATACATACAATTTCAAAATAAAAACAATGCATAAAACCTTCTGGTGAAGGCATTTCAAAAGCAACGGTTTGCATGACTTTTCTGAGTGCAATCAAATCAAAAGATCTAGGGGTTATGGGACAGGGCTAGAAACTAGGAGTCTGTGAGTTCTAGTCCTGCCTTAGGTGTGATGTTGGGTGATGTTGGGCCATCCACTCTCTCAGTCTGACTCACCTCATTGTGGAGAAAACGGAGGAAGGAATATTAGATGTGTTTTCCACCTTGAGTCATTCTAAAAATAATAATAAAGGCAGAATAAAAAGGGAGAAGATTAGTTGCATTTGGAGATATGGGGGAGCAAGATAAATCAGACTGATGCTGATTGTCTATTGACAATGGGTTGTCACATGAATCCCCCAAAAGGGTGGAGTTTGTGGTATTACACCACACTATTACCTTCATCATTCTGACTGCATTTAGAAAAAGATACATCAGCAGGCTTAATGCCTAACCTAAAATATCCCAGGTCAAAAATGATCACTACTCTAACTGAATCCATTTGGTCTCCCTCATTATCCAGCATTTTATTCTCTGACCAAATTATTTCATATATGAATGCATCGGCGTTCTTATTTCAAAGCAAATCCCATGAAAATAATACACCTCTCAATCGATCAGAATAGAGCTGAAAGGGACCCTTGGAGGTCTTCTAGTCCAGCCCCCTGCTCAAGCAGAAGACTCTTTTATTTATTTTTTATTTATATTTAAATTTCTATACTGCCCCTCTCCCAAGGGACTCGGGGTGGTGTACAGCCAGAGATAAAAGCACAAACATACAATAATTAAA
>JANHFO010001418.1:224268-236893 GCA_032468095.1 Pareas carinatus
GAGCACTATCACTTAAGACAAATTCCTTGTGTGTCCTGACACACATGGCGAAAATAAATTCTGAATCTGGTAGAGTTGGGGGCCATAATCAGAGAGAAGAGACTGGAAAATAGACTTGGGAAAATAGGAGTCAGAGCTGAGCTGGAGTCTAAATATATATAATTCCAAAACATAAACTAAAAGGAAATAAGGTGAACTTGATAAGCTTTCAAAATATAGAAACAATGGGTTTCAAAGAATGCTCTCATTCCAGAGATCCCATCTGATTTTTTATTGCAAGAACTAAGATTCTTGATTCCTACTCCTTATTTTGTTTAACTTAATCTACTTATTTAATGTAGCTACCATGCAACTCTGAACTGACTCTGGGTAGTGTACAATAAAATCAATAGGATTATTGTATTATGATTTCTATTCTAAGTGAAATAAGAAACAAATTAAAAAAAAACTGGCTAACCTCACCCATACACTCAAACAATCCAATAGAGATCCCAGCCACCTTTATCTGAGATGAAGGATTACTATGAATTGAAAAAAACTACCCCAAGATTCTACAATTCCACTGCCTTTCCAAGAGATTGACACTAGAATTAATAACTTCCTGCATTACCCCACTGACTGTAGTCAGGCTACACACTATTAATGAAATATTTACCAAATTGTTGCTGTCCATTTTAATGACATCAAATAAATGCTTCCTTGTTCCTCTGCAGCCCCTTGTTTATTGGTAAAATATCAAAGGCAGCAGAATAGTAGGTGTCCCAAAATGTCTTAATTCAGAGAATTAGTGTTAACTGAGTCTGATTAGCTCCATTTATCTCTAATTAATTACCTTTACTTAATTAGACACCCTGTTTCCAGTAGACATGGAGTCAAGTAGACTAGATTATTAGTGCAGTCATTGTGCCTTTACGAAATCCTGAAATTAATGAAACGTGCAAAAGAATCTGCAGTTTTAATTGCACAGGTGTTGCCTTATGGCAAAGCTTTATCATCTGATTACACCAAGGGATTATTAGTGACTTTTTATATAGAGGATGAGCCTGTGAAATGTACCTTAGCAACAGCTCATTAGTTTAGGGATGTTACTATATTATTTATTATATTCAGCCTTTCACGTTATCCAGATTGATTCATGAACTTATGTATTTCTTCGTCTCTGCGTGATGCAGAGTAGGAGAGAGAATCATCCTTAGCTGTTGCCAGTCCAGCTGCAACAGCAAAATATCAAAGTCAAAGTTAACTGTTTTCCCCTTCTATAGCAAAACAACTAATTGGAACAGTTGCGATAGAGAGAGGTAAAACTAAAGGGAGGTGAGCAAATATAGAGCAGGTAGGAGATTTTTTCTTATATATGAAATACAATTCAAATGTTTATCACACAAATCTCTTCCATTTTTCTTACAGGTGCAGTCTAAGAAAATGATTGCATTACTTTAATGGTGGGGTTCATATTCCACTATTCTTGGGCCAGGTATAAACTCCTACAAGGAGCCATTAATAGTTTCTATCTTTATTCAACATTTCCACCGTCACGTCACTTCTAACCAAAGTTAGTGGGTATTATAGGTTAGAAAGGGGTGACCTCACATTAACCAGTTCTCCTCAGAAAACACTTTTTTGACCTCACACTTTCCAGGCAAAGCAGCTGTGGCCGCTACAAATTGAGTAGCACTGCAGCCTTGTACTAAATAGAAAGGGCATTTATTGATAAATCAATAAACCCTTTAACTAGACTGTAAACAAAAGAAGGGTATTCATCTAAATTCTACAATGCATTTTCCTCTTGGGTTCTCAACACTTCCCAGCACGCGATCCAAAAGACTGTTGTTGTTTTTAAAAAACGCTATTAATGATGTTAACCGCAAGATGCAAAATGCCACTGTCCTATTTCTGAACTTAAAACAGTGGAAAAGGGCAGGTGCCCCTTGCATTCTGACAACTAGTCTGAGGGCTAATTGTGATTTTTAATGATGCTTTTTTTCAATCATGATGGCATCGCTACACAAGGGTCTGCTTGTATCCCGAAGCCTATACACTTTATTCTGTAAACTGAAGCTGTAATTAAATAGATTGATAACTCAGCATGAATAATTAGAATGTACATGCATAAATATGGGACTTGTGTTAGATGCAGTCTGTATTTGAACAATTTGTCAGACTGGAAAGAGCTCTTCTTAGGAGAAAGGAAGATGTGAATTCACAGGACTGATGATTTTTATTGCCATGTGGGGAGAGCATGTACATGTATGTATTACTGTGCTGAGGGTGTACTATGTGCTGCAAAGTGACGTTGATCATTTAAAAACTCTGAGCTTGGTAACTAGAATTGGAAAACATCATCTATTCTAAGACGTTTTTACATGCTCATGTAAGCTAAAAGATTTGGGCTGCAAAACTTCAGGGGGCCTCTAGATGGCAACAAAAAGTGAGTTTTCTTTGCTGCCATCTAGAGTCATTCTAGTTTTAGCAGGCTAGATCTAGGAGCCTTACATATGAACCAAACTAAGCCTGAATTTAGACAAATATTCTGCTGTTTGATGCATTTGTATTTGCAAGGGTAGCATCAGTTTAAAGTGGGACCCACAATTTATACGAGGGCAATTCAAGGGAAAACTCCATTTGGTTATCAATGACAGACACTCGCAAATACAGAACATTTATTATACACATTAGAAAACTACAATATTCCATTACTTTTCGACATAATCACCATTAAAATTGAGGCACTTGTCATAACGTCTTACAAGGTTTGAAATTCCTTCTTGAAAAAAATCTCCTGTTTGGGAATGAAGCCAAAATTTCTTGGGTACGGCAGTTTGCAATGAATTATAGCTGCCAAAAGTCAATGCATCTGGCGGGATTTTCTATGGCAGTGTCCATTTTCAATTGATCTATTCTAGCGGATGAGTCAACTGCAACACAACCTTCTCCTTCCACTCCTCACTGCCTACTGAGCTGCATGCATATGACATGCATCGCTATCCCCGCCTACTTCTCACACATGTGGCAAATGGAAGCTTTTTTCCGAATTGCCCTCGTAGAATTTCTTTCCAGAGTATTGAGAAAGAGTAGGATGCTCTTCAATCTTCCTCTTTCTCTCCTGAGCTTTATGTGTAACGTTCAGACTTTTGAAGCATTCTTAATGGAGAGGTTTTATGTAAGTGATACTTCTTGTACCGTTTCTGTAACTTTATCGATGGAATCCTATTGCATATTTCTTCATGAGTAGCTTTTGCTGATGAAAGGGGAGGGGCTGAGTCTTCCTCCTTCGTCTCAGAATCTGCTTCAAAGTGTTTCTCGCCCCTCCATAGCAGCTTTTGATAAGACAACCATTTCCTCTTTGCCCTCCCCTTCTTACAGCAGAATAGAAATTCTACAGCAACTGGGTGTTAATGACTCCAGGAAATTGTATGGCACTTTTGGCTGAAAAGAATATCAGTGCTGTTGCATCTTTACCTGACAGCCTGCACACACCTTGCACTCTTGCCTGTGTAATATCACACATGACTAGACAAAACATGCCAACAGAAAAAAGTCCGATGTGTGAACTAGGCAAAACTCCGTAAATGTATACGTGCGCTATATTTGAATACAGATTGTGGAATTCAATTTTCTTGGGCCAAGAAATTTAATTTTCTTTTTCAGTGCAGAGAACACAGTGCCCTAATCATAACAGCCTTAAATCAGATTTCCCAAACTGGGGTTCTTGAGATGTTTTGTCCAATATTTCTTTGGCTATGTTGGCTAGGAAAATGAAAGAAAAGTTCAAGACATCTTAAAGGTTTCAGTTCGCAGGCATACGGCTGTCTTAGGTGTCCTAACAATAACCTTTTTAAACACTTTTTTTATATAAAAAAATAACTTAAGAAATACCCATGCATATTGTTTCCAATAGCATCAAGGCTTAGAATCCTTGGGGGAAATCCTGTAGTCACCCTGAAAGGTCAAAGTTTTTTAAATATGGCCACTGACTGATTTCAACAACAGCAACAAACTCTAAATAGGGTTAAACTTATTTAATACCTGAATAGAAGGCTAACTGAAAATTTTCAGCTAGATTGGAAAAAATCCAAAAGTATCTCAGAAGAAGGCAGCGGCCAATTTCTTCTGCAGGATGTATTTGTGAAATCACCAGGAACTGGATTCAACTCAAAGGGAGTTTTACCATTTTGTAGCTTTTTATACACATTAACTGCCTTTCTCTTACAATCCCACTTTGGTCAGGTTGCGAAAAGAGTTGGACCAGGAATGGAGAAGGTGGAGTTCTTGTCCTTAGACACAAAAGGCAACAGGGCAACTGTGGTCTGATAATTTTCTTTCAGCCTTAGGGGAAAAGCAATGGGAAACCACTCCAGAAAATGAAACCCTGATGGACTGACTCAAATGCTTGCACACATCCATGGGTGCACACACAGCCCATCCACCACCCACAAAGTTACAAGTTTATCATCTAAATCACAGAAGTACATGTAGCTCCTCAAAATTTTAGGTACAGTCCCCAAATGTCTCCAAAACTGGCTGCTCAATCGTACGTTTCAATGTGATAGAACAAGAAAGGTATAACAAAAACTAGCAGTCATTGCATTAAATGTGTTGAATTAACTAAAGTCAGTTTTGTCTTGGATCCATCCATTTGTTTCCCAGTTGCCTTTGGGGACTCTCAAAGGTCATATTTTGAAAACTATCAATGTGTGTGTGTGTGTGTGTTCAGTGACTGTTTTTCCAAATTCCTCACTTGATACAGAATTGCCAAATATTTTCTCTCTGATGGGGAGTGGGCAGGGAGAAAAGAAATATGGCAGTCCTTCATAAGAGCAATAATAGGGCTAAGAAAGAAATGACTGTTCACACGCTCAAGATGTAATGTTTCTCTTTAAAATGTGTTCAAAGACAGGCTTTTCAACTTTGCTGAATTCTGCCCCTCCCTGGACACAAACATCCTCACTTCAAAGATCAAATTCAATTTCTTTACTGAGGTCACTGCTTCAACCCATTCGGCCACCTTTAAACTGATTGCATTAGGTTTGAAAGGGTAGAGGAAGTTCCATTTTTTGTACAGATCTGATTCATCCCGTTCCACTATCAAACTGGCTGGAGCAGACCTTCTGGGAGTTAAAAGAGCCTTCCTTGTGGAAGGTGGTATTTTCCTTACATAAGGGAGAGAGAGAAATCAGGGCATAGCACAAAATAAGTTCTTTGAACATAAAATCCTTTGATCTCCAGAAGTATTTTTTACAGGTTAGGCTCACAAAGTTGCAGACCTGGAGGAAATCTGGTCAATGAATCATATCCTAAATCAAACCAAAAGAGTGACCTGGATAACTTCCCCATATTGAATTTAAAAAAGATTTGTTAAAGTTTTGAAGAAATTAGAAGAAGGGACAAGAAAAAATGAAAAAAAAATCAGGCTCTATGACATTATTTGAAAGGACTAAAGATCAAGATTGTTAAAAGTAAAAGGAAGGAATATAAAGTTGCTTTATTTGATTATTGTTAAAATAGTTGTGTTGTTATCTCTGGTAGCCCTTAATAGACTTTTGATTATATTAGGACTGAAATAATGAGAATTTATGGATATTTTTAAAGAGATAGGATATGGGATATGGAAAGAAGAGATCATTTGTTGTATTTTAAAAGGTGATATGTTACCAAATTTGTTTATGCTTATTGTGATGAAAAGGGAAATAACTTCTTTATATATTTTTCTTTTTCATTACATTTCTTATATTATTTTTATCTATTTTTATTTTATTTTTCATCCCCCCTCTCTTTAGCATATATTAATTTTTATTGTTATAATTTTAAAAAAGAAAAGAAAATGCACTCACTTGTCTTCTAGCATTACAAATATTTGCTGTCTTCCAAGAAAAGTGTGCCCATTTCCTTCAATAAACTTCAATTTTTCTTTTTCGGCACTCCTACCTCAGTGGCATCATCTGATCACGTTCCAACTGTTCTTAAACAGAGGTCAGTAGTCTATAGCTAGTATAGCTCATAGTTTCCAAAAGAAATATTATATCATCCTCGTCCATCGTAGTCTTAAAAAATAATTCATTCAAAGTTGTAAATCCATTTTGGGCTTGATGGAGAGCTTCACTATTTTAATGCATTGTAATAATCTGAACCATGTTATAAGCCCATACATAAACATATACATGTTTATAAGTAAATAAATATTTAAAATAAATAAAAAAGTAGAATTTTTATTTTAGAGGATTTGTGGGCTTTGTTGCTTCTTTACACTTATTGTTTTAGAAAAAGCAGATTCAACCCATATCCCATGAGCTACATGTGGCCCTGGACAGTTGGCAAAGCGAATTTACAAGATCATATTAAAAAAAGGTAAACTTGTTGTTTTATATCTTAACTATATTATATATTTTATATGCAGCCCAAGACAATTCCTCTTCCCTCAATGAGGTCCAGGCAAGCTTGATGAGAGTGAGACTTTCAAGCAATAAATAGCATCAAATTACACACATTTTTGTCCTTAACATGAAATATTACTTAAATAAAATGGACATAATTCATAGTGTATTGTTTTATGTTTTATTGTTTTCTTTTATTAGCTATACAAATAAATGTGTCAGGTTAAGCCCAAAGACGAGGAAGACCAATTCAGACAGAGTTCAGATCATTATTTATTTACATGTAATAGACAGAATCTTGCCAGACTAAACCCTTACTACTCTCACCATAATGGATATACCCTGGGGAGTTAGCCCTGGGTGGCTACCCTTACTCTCCTCCTCTGTCTGGTAGCCAGTTCTGGAGCGTGCTGCCTCTTGTCTGCCCTCCTCCTTTCTGGAATGTGCTCCTTCCTTCCTGGAACAATGCCAGTTCACCATAGTCCATTACACCAGCTTCCCCTCCATGAGCATCATCTCTCACATCTGTGGCCTGTCATCCACTCAGAGAGACAGCCTATGGCCCCTATGTGAAAGGTTGCCAACCCCTGCTGTAGAATAAAGTGGAAACATTACTTTTCAACACATAAAAACTATAACTATTATAGTGGTTCAAGACAAAAGGTGTTTTGGGACAGGCAGGAGTGGTCCTGTAACATTCATCTGTAACCCCATACACCAAATGCATCTCTTACTAGAATCACACACATTATAGTTTTGTTCAGATGGTAACAATGATCATGATGATACCATATTGATAATACTTAATCCTTCAGATAATTTTAACACAAGCTGTTTCTGAGTTAGACCTTGACTTTCCATTTGATTTCTCCCTTTACTGTAGATTTAGATGTTCTATTTTTCTGTTGAAATTTCTTTGTTTTGAACAATGCAGTTTGTCTTTTATCAGACTGACTTGGAATGTTACCAATCTTCTGACTTACCAGCTCTCTTGTTTAAGTCATTTGTAAATTTAATAAGGTTTCTCCTCTTCTCGTGTAAGTCACTAATTGAAAAACAAATATCGAGACCACAGACAGAGACCCCTGTCACCTTCCTCACCCATTTAAAGCTTCAGTTTGATGACAAATCATCAATGAACATGTCTCAAATTCACTTGACAGTATTATTATCTATCCTTCATTCGACCAATTTAGTGATCATGGAGAGTTTTGTCAAAACTACTGGAACCAAAGCAAGTTATACGCAAAGCATTTTTACAAGTCATTATGCTAGGAATCAACAACAGAAAGACAAAAAATGGTCCAAAGATTTATTCTTAACAGATTCATGTGGGCTTCCACATTGTTCTGAAGATGATCACAGCCCACATTCTTACAACTCATTCCTGGGTATTAATGAGAAATTCTGCTGCCCAACACTCTTTACTTATCCTACTAGTAATCATTAAATAGAAAAACCATGCCTTCTCCTTCATTTGAAAGATTTGGTATCAGACTAGTTCAATGAGATGTAAAACATTATATGAGAGAGTCTCTACAATATCACTTTTAACTTGCAGCAACCTTCATTCCCAAGTCTTTGCAATCCCTCTCTAATATTTTCACGTTTTGTTTTGTATTATGATATATATTGAACACCCCATCATTTGCTCTAAAACAAGCCAGATTATTTCTGGATGCCAGCACCATTTTTGTTGAGTGGTCAGTTAAGATAAGTATTAAATCTCTGTGCAGTTTTCTCATTTAAAGAAACACCTTAAGCTATGTTTTGACATAGGTACTGAATCTGTAATTAGTGACTTCACTCGTTCCATAATGATGTGGCCTCAATTGCTTATTTCAGTTAAATGAAATATATAAGATACAACAGGACCCCTGTTGTTTCTGCAGGCATTTAAAAAATGTTTTGCTCCAACTCATTCTTCTAAACTAATGTTTCTTGTTCAAATGTCATAATTTTCACACAAAAAGAGGAGCTTGATTTGTAGAATGAGCACTGTGCCTTAACCAGATTCTGCTAAAGGGAAAATCACTGTAAGGAAATACATTCACCATTGAATCATGTGTGACATTTATAAATGTTCAAATGATGGCTGCAAGTCACATCACTGAGCGTGGTGTGGAACTGAAGAGAACAAACTTCATTGCTCTTTCACCTTCATGGGGCAACTTGGAAAATGCATATACAAATACAGAAATGGCTTTTTCTTTGTATAATTCCACAATTATTTTTATATTTTATTAACAAGGATAAGGTGTAAAATGAAGACTTAAAAACTGAGAAGTACTGAATTACTAATGTGGCATGCCATATATAAACGTTAGTGATAAAAATGCCATTAATATTTCATGGTTAATGTAGAGATCTGGCTAAATAATACCTATGTATTTCAAAACCTCTACATAAAGGAAGCCAAACCTGTGAAATGAATTCATCAGCCTGGCCTTCGGGACGGTCTGAAAGTTTCCAAGATAATCCCATATATAAGATAAATTTCCAAATAGAATCATTTATAAAATCTTGTTTCAATATACAGGGTGAACTCTAGCTAGATTTTATACTGTGGCCTAAAATGCTTGTGAGCCATGAGTTAATGGATATTCAGAGTTGTTCGGCCATACCAATTTGACTTTCATCAGCCCTTTTTGTTGGCAATGTATTTGCTCTACATTTTCTGGTGGAAACGCTCTCTTAATCAAAAGTTACTTCCAAACCTCTCCTCTTGGAGAATATTTTTCATTTAACCTTTATTTTATGCTCTCTTTAATCATCTCCTGCACCTGCAAACTG
The DNA here is from genome assembly GCA_032468095.1 of Pareas carinatus. Classification (NCBI taxonomy): domain Eukaryota; kingdom Metazoa; phylum Chordata; class Lepidosauria; order Squamata; family Pareidae; genus Pareas; species Pareas carinatus. The sequence goes on from JANHFO010001418.1 coordinate 233,433, forward strand.
GATTGGTTTTAATGATAAACAGATCTGCAGACTCCTCACATTGGAGAAGGAAGCTCAGGGAGACAGGTGGGCGCAGAAGCACCATAGATAGTGTTCCTGCAGTCCAAAAAGATGCAAAGTGGCATAGAATAAACAAACAACACAAAGTTTTTGGAAAAAGTGATCCTTGCTAAAGTGAAGAAAACAGCAAAGGACTCAATGCTCTAATGGCAAAAGGCCATTTAATCATTATGAACCTACTGTATTTATAATAAATTACAGAAAAATATGCAAAATATTCAACATGTAAAAAGTATTTTAGCATAAAATTATGAGTCACTTGGTATGTGTTTAAGGCTGTCCTTTGGCAGATATATTTTAAAGTTATCTAAATATTCACCCCTTACTAACTAGAGTTTCTCTTGAACTCTTAGTTTATCTCCATTTTATTGCCCTTCTAATATTTTTAAGTTCTTAGTAAACTTTGGAAAGGACTCTTTTAAAGTATTTACTTTACTAGGCCAAAACTCAAGAAAAGGTTTTGAACAGTCAGTAAACTTTGGCTTGCTATAAAATCAGTTGCATTGCAATCTTTTAAATGTTTGAAATTTAGGTTCTTGGTCTCTCTGAGACCTGTGCTTCCATTTCCAATCCATTTAAAAACACATACTATTATGTCAGAGACTAACAAGCACACAAAACATTTAGAAAAGTTTTCCGAACAAGCCTTATTATTTAAGAAAAGAACTTCCAACTTTCAAGCAAGGCCTTTCAAGATTAACATAGGAAGATCATCAACTAAAATAAATGATGATATCTCTAGTCCCAACTTACCCATTTAATTTTTTTTAATTCACCAGGGATAGAGAGAGACTGGCAAAGGGTTTCATTGCTATGTACTCCACTTAGTCTATATGCTAGTTCTTTTCACAGCAAATGAAATTAATGCCTGGGATCTATAAACTTGGGGTCTTGCTCTTCGCTCCTGCCTTCAAGGACAGAAAAGCAATAAGAAAGGCACATGAGTTAGAGATCCAGTCCTGTACCTTTGCTTTTCCAAGTTGTTGGAAAACTACTCACCAAGCTCTCCTCTTCCTTCCTGACACTTCCACAGGCAGCAGTGCTGTCCTCAGCAGCTCTGTGGGGTAGTGGTTAATTGCCCCCGTAAATCACTGTGCAGCAGCACGCTACTCCGTTTATTTTTCTGACAGTAATTTAGTGCCTGCTCTTTTCCACACTTGTCATTGCGTATTTTTCCTCACATTAGAAGCCTATAGAAAAAGGACAGTAATTAACAGTGTGGTACACCCTCATGGAAACTCTTTCATCATATTGTGATAATTGTACTTCTTGTCTGTCAAGGTAACCCCTTTCCTCTGCCTTCCCAAGCATTCTTCACAATACTATTTGTCAACTAAAAAAATGGAGACAAGGCTTTTTGTTTTCCTTTCCTTTAAAAAAAAACTACAGCTGACAACTGTGCAGGAGCTTTTCCTACTTTATCCTCTCCAAACAGGTTTTTTTTTTAATTTGTCCGAACAGGAGGTCATTTGTATTTTACGAGATGTGTCAACAATTTTTTTTTGCCTGATCTGCACTGTTCAATTCATAGTGAAATGTACACCTGGGTTTCTGTTTCATAGTAGAGGCACGATTCCCTAGCCTTGCCCTTTTATTAAAAACAGCAAAAGTCATCCATATTTTGCAGGTTTTTCAAGATGAAATGTAGCCCTTGTCATATGGTAGCAGTGTCATATTGCAAATGCCTTTTGTTTTTGTACAGCAAAATCATATTTATACCAACTGATAGTACATGAATTGAAAACAAAAGAAGGTAATACAAACTGGTGTAATAAGATGATTGATGGATGGATTTAGTTGTGTATCTGCTGCCAACTTTTTGAAGCATAAAGTGACTTTCATCAAGGAAGCTTAAAAGGACTTTCTAGGGGAGATATGAAACCTCCTTCTTGTATCTTACTTATTTTTATCTCTGTGTTATGTATACCAACTTATTTTCCCTAGTTCAGCATCATGTGCACCATCTTATTTTCATGGTTTCTTTGGCCTGCAAAATAGATAAGATGAAGCTATTTTAAAAAGGTTAAAAGCTTTAGAAGAAAACAGATGCATCTATATAGGGAACAAAATTCTACATATTATTTCTTTTCATTATCTTGCTATTCCCAATAAGAGTTTCTAGCTTGAGCATATTAATTGAAATGGGAGTGGGAACAACCACAAGAGCCAAATCAGAAATTTGATAGGAATATTTCCCAGTGTTTGATATAGTATTTATATTATTGTACAGCAAGTAAGGTATATTTAGTATAAGTAATGTTGCAGGAGATCACCTTTAGAAGATAGAAAATAATTTAATGTCATTAAAGCTCAACCATGTTGCTATTAACCATCCTCCTGCTTAAAATATTACAGGCTTCAAACTGAAAAGAAATCAAGGATAAGTGCACATTTTACTACTAAAAAGTATTAATACCAAGGGATGGAGCACATCCTTCTAGGCAATTAGACACTGAGATTATCCAAAAAGAATATTTTTTAAAATATCAATAAGACTGCTTTACAAGTCTGGTATCTATGATTGAAGTAACACTGATCTGAATTGTTTGTATGTGAAATCAAACTGTCAGATAAAACAACCTGATGCAAAAAAAACCCGCCTGGTTTTCCAATAATAAAATATTCTAGCCAGCCAAAAACACACTGATGTCAGAAACGAAAGCTTCTGGTGGACAAGCCTGTCCAAATTACCTCAAATGAACAAAGGCATTCCATTGTCATCAAAGTTATTATGCATACACATTCTAGGATTCCAGCACTAGTTAGACAAAAGACATTTACTAACTAGCACTGGGGCTCACCCCTTGCCTTAGAAAAGGACAATTAAGGGCTGAATACTGCTTTTCCCAAGTATTAAATGCCCATTCTGTTTTTCCAGGAGTTTCAGTTTCATTTGTAAAAGGAGAGGGAAGAGATGATCATTTGGAAACACACACCCGACTCATTTTCAAATGCTCCGTCCAAAAATCTCACTAACTCCTTTGTTAGAAAGTTAATTTAACAGTGGCATATGGGTGTGTGTGTGGGGGGGGGGATGTTTGACACTTTTGGAGAGAGGCTTCAGGTTTCTGTGTGGCTCTTTTGACTGATTTCCACCATTCATTCTCCCCCCTCCACTTTCCCGCCCCTCCTTCCCTCTCCCCATTTTACTCTCTTCCCACTGTCACAGACAGAGGCTAATGGGATGTATGGTCAAGATTTTGGGGGATCCATCACTGCCTTTCTCCCGGCAAGAAATTAGCATGGCTCTGATGCCGCAGCTGCCAAAACTGTCAGGCCCCTCTTCTTCTCATCTTCATTAGCGCTTCCTGGTGCGCTGCTACCTGTCTTCCTCGGCTGCTGCTGGAGGCCTGGCAGCTCTGACAAAAGGGGCCGCCACACCCTTTGGATGTCAACCTCTG